>NW_020870249.1:150250-160250 GCF_003789085.1 Penaeus vannamei | reverse complement strand
TCACACAGTTATTCGCTGGACTAGTTAACAATAGCTCTGGCTGGATCTGCGTCGGATGTGGCCTACCTAATTCCTCGAGCTCGTTATTCGCATCTTCTCCAATTTCTTCAACTCCATCCGCATAATATACAGCCCTCATTTACAACATATTCTTCCCCCAAATCCCGTCCACACACTATGCAACCCCCTCCCCTCCCTCCTTTTTTTCCTTTCTTCACTTCCCATTTCCATTTCCATCCCTACAACCCTTTTCCTCCTTCCTCTTCTTCTTCTTTCTTCCTCCTTCTTCTTCTTCTACTTCTCCTCCTCTCTCCTCCCTTCCTTTCTTCTTCCTCTCTTTCTTCTTCTTCTTCTTCCTTCTCCTTTCCCTCCTCCCCCCTCCTCCTCTTTCTCTCTTCTCTTCTTCTCGTCTTCTTCTTCTTCTCCTCCTCCTCCTCCTGCCCCTACTCCCACCTCCACTTCCTCCTCATCCTCTCGCATAGACCGTTACTTCGTGATAACCAAACCACGCCCCACCTGCTATATATCAACTTCAGAAGCATTACAAGGAAATAGCCCACTCATCAAATCACCCAGTCATATTAACCAGGCATTATAACAGGCACCGAGACAACAGCTGACTCCCGACATCGAGCCTGTCGAACTTTTCCTCCTGCCTTTAAATTCGCATGACTGTCACGCGTAAAGACGCTGGCAGACGTGACGGTGTCTTCTAAATGGTAGCCAGATCTTGGCACAAACTGCGAATTCGCCTGAACTTTCTATCTGTAGGTCATTCCTCCTCGAAGCTTTCTACAAACCGCTCCTTCTACTAAACACATACTACTAACAAACCTGTTCTGCTCCCCCAATATATATATATATATATATAATATATATATATAGATATATATTATATTACATACATACATACAATAGATATAAATATTTATATATATAGTATATACAACACACACACCACACACCACACAACACACACACAACACACACACACACACACACAATATATATATATATATATATATATATATATATACAATATATATATATATATACTATATATTATATTATATATATATATATATATTACATATATATATATATATAATTATATATTAATTATATATATATATATAATATATATATATATATTATTATATATATATATATATATAAGATATATATATAGATATATTATATATAATATTTATGTATATATACAGTAATAGTTGTATATATAATATATGTATGCATGTATATATGTATAGTTATATACGTAAAGGAATATGTGTATGGTGTGTGTGTGTGTGTATTATACATACATCAGTGCAATACAATTTGTATGTATTATACGAAAGGAAAATAAAATGTTAGTTTCCTCATCAAACGGAAAATTAACAATGGGATTTTTAGATATAGAGTGACTAGAGCTGAATCATGCCAGAGAGGTCAAGGTCAAAGTGTTGCTGGGAAGGCTAATCAGGTCATCCAGCCCCGTTGACCAGCACTCAAAATTAAGCAATTCGACGATGACGAGAGCTTCGTTACTCTCTCCTTCACCTTCGTGTAGTAGAATTTCCTCCGATCAATTCTGCGAGTCTTTTCGAGTATCAGCTGGGCTGCCTTTCATTCAGAAAATGGATAATATTGAAATATATGAAGCCCACTCGATTTGAGGCGGTTCTGACATCACCGCCTAAGGTCGTTATTGTGAATGTACTTTTTCGAAAGCGGGCTTTACCGGGGTGTCCAGCTTGACGTAAAAGAATGGTTGACCGGCCATGGTATAGGTATGCGTGTCTAAATACCTGGAGAAGCAGATCAAGAGCACCGGCGTGGGTCGCAGTCTGTGGGTTTTGATTTGAATTCTAGCTCAGTACGCACACAGTTGTTTGGATATGGTTAATGTGTAATATTGTATAACTTGTAATGTGATTCGTATATAAGTGTAATTGTGTAGAATATTGTAATATTGGTAAGTAGATGTTTTGCGTGGGCCGTTAGACTTTTTATGTTTCATTTATATGTGTGTCTTTTGGGGTGTGTTTTAAACTATGTTTTGTAAAATAAATGTTTATTTTAATTATCATAATGTAATATTGTAATAATGTAATTATCATAATGTAAGTTTTGTGATAGTGAGGTGAATGAGGATTATTGATCAGTAAAAGGGAGGGAGGGGAGGAGGTAGGTAGTAATGTGATGAGTGTAATGGATCGTAGATGGAGAATAGGTGGTATAATGTAATATGTTATGGAAAATGGTAAAGATTGTAATGATGTAAGTATTGTAATGTATGTGGATGATTATAATATGCATATGATTATAATAATGTGTAAAGTATTGTGAGTGAAGGTGGGATGATTGGTAATGTAGAGAGTTCGCAAGGCTCGCGGTTAGTAAACGTAGCGCGGGCCGGTTTGTAATATTCGGGTTTGGATTATACGGGGAATATGATGTAAGTTGGAGATGTATGGTGGCCGCTGTCACTGTGTGTGAGGTTAGCGGAATGAGAATAATCCATTGAGAAAAAAGTGCATATTTCGCTGTATTATGAGTGCGGGCGGGTGTGATTCGGAAAAAAACGAGGATATTTCCTAATTTCGTAAAAATGTTTTTTGAAAATGAAGTCGAATTTCACGTAGACATGGAAGTGTCAACGCACAAATTCTTGAAAGTCTTAGTAAGGAACGGGTGAGTGTCGCGGAGAAAAAAAGGAGGAATGAAGGTACTGGAGTGAGTATTGTGGGGTGATGTCGTAAACTCGCAAAATTTAAAAGTGAGCCATTTACATTGGATAAAAATAACGTTGATAAAAGGTAATTTACCTGAATCCTCCCATTCTACTTTATTGATTGTAAACCGAGGCTATTTAGTCTATTGCAAAAAAACGAAAAGAATAAAAATAATCGGAAATCCGAACGTTCCTTGCCACATAGAAATATATAATCAATATAACGAATACCAATTAAATTAAATTAAATTAAATTAAACTAAATTAATTAAACCAACAAGTAAATGGTTTACTGTTGGACGAGAGACAGACGGCAGGAGTTCAGATTCAAACCACCATGAATAAATGCACAAGAAGGCCTTAGGGTAATTCCCATCGCAGCGATACCATGAATTTGCTTATAAATCCGCCGTCATATATAAAATACAATCGCGACACAATGCGAATGAGATCGATAAACTGATGACCGGAAAAGAGATCTAGATGATGAGTGTGGAAAGTTTCCCTTCAAGAAAATCTAGCACATCGTCAAGCGGGACATTAATAGGGAATCCACATCAAACACTGAAGGATTAAATATGGATTTTCAGAAGGATCCCGTAAAGGAGATGCAACGCTCGCTAGCCAGGAATATAAAGACGGGCAAATGACACCACACGCACGCAACGACGCACGCATACACACACACACGCACTATGTTTGTACTAACACAACACACGCATATGGGATGTACACACACATATATGTGTGTGTGTTTGTGTGTGTATGTATGTAGGTATAAACACACACATACGCACACACAATACACACACACACACTGACACACTCACACACACGCACTCACACACACCACACACACACAACACACACACACTGACACTCACACACACGTACTCACACACACACACACACACACAACACAATATCATCATCATCAAGTCACATCTCCGCCGTGCAGAGGTCGTGGACCAGCTTTCTCCATTCATGTCTGTCCAATGCCTTCTCCTTCAGTTCCTGAAGTGACACTCTAGTCCATTCTTCACGTCATTTATCCATGTTCTCACTCCTTACCGCTGCTGCGCAGCGGTAAAGGTGCTGGTCTAGCAATTTGCGGACCTGCGTTCAATCCCACGCCCGGACAGTGAGTGGTAACCCGGCCACTCCTTGCACACAGGGGGAGATTTGGGCAAAATAAACAGACAATATGTCACAGCAAAGAATATCCATTTGTATCAAATGGAATTAAAACTAAATCTAAATCTTAAATCCTTTTCCTCCGCTCCTCTTCCACCTCACCTTCCCCAGAAGCTCGTCATTTAGAACGTCTTATGTCTTAGCAACACGTTCTCAGTAGTCCAATTTCTTTTTTGATCTTTGTTCACCATTTTTTTTCTTTTTCATTCTTCTTCACTTCCAAGACATATTCATTTGGTACCTTCTCCGTCCAGCTGATTCGCAACATCCTTCTACAGCGCCAGATTTCAAAGCTGTTTAAACGCCCTAATAGTATTGGGATCCAGGTCTCGGCACCATAGAGCAGACCATGCATGGTTTGTATGGTCTGTCTTGCTCTATGGTGCTCAGACATGGACGTTGGATCCCGATACTAGTAAGTGTTTAAAACAGCTTTGAAATCTGGCGTTATAGAAGGATTTTGCGAATCAGCTGGACGGAGAAGGACCATACATAACATCGCAGCGATTCTTTTGCTAGTGTTTAGGCTCACGTTCGTATTTGTGACGAATTTTCCGATTTTTATGGAACTGATTCTTTGCTTTAGCGATTCTTATTTTTATCTCTTTGGTAATTCTTTGCAGTGTTAGTGATGAAGCTTCCAAGATATGTAAAATCATCCACACACACACACAACACACACACACACACACATCAACACACACACACACACACACAACACACACACACACACTATTATAAATATATATATATATATATAAATTATTATATATATATATTTAATAAATACCATTCCGTCGGCTATATGATAAATTACAATTCGTCTAAGCAATGGAATATTTGGCAATAAAGTGAGGTATTTAAAGTGAAGGGTTTAGATAGGCGAATGAAAAATGACGAACGCAGAGATTCCTTCTTTTCTTCTCACGTCGTCATTCTACAAAAAAAAAAAAAAAAAAAAAGAAATCTATTTACCTCAGCTCGGACTCCAGAGTTTAATCCGATTCTACCAAGGTCTTGAGAAAAAGAAAATAAAGTGTTTGAGGCAATTATTTAATAGGAATGATAAAAAGATACTGACTTGCAAGTCTCCTCCTGGTATAATTCTAAATCTCCTTGAATCGGAATGTTCCAGAGGCTAAGGAACACATCCTGAGGAGCTCGGGTTTTGGGCGCCACGAGGATTAGGACCTAGCTACTCCTGGCACAGAGAGGAGGGGGGGGGGAGATCTGTAAGATTCTTCCAGGACGAGGAGAAGCATCATTCGGCGTGGGCTCGCCTTAATTAATTAAGATTTGTAAGATAAGTTGGCAACTATAGTGCTGGTTATACCGCAGAAGGTTCCATGCATTTCCCGCGCATGCCAAATTGTTTTTTTTTTTTTTTTTTCGTTATGGCAGACTTTCTTATTTACTGCCAAATGTTGGTACATTTGACAACAGAAAAAGTTTCAGTTGACACTGCAGCCTTCAGTGTCTTCCTTCGCAATCCATATGATCAAAATCGTCCTTTCGAAAAACAAAAAAGTAAGAGAGATATAGTATTTCCTTACACTTTCATCTCATTATATACTACTACAGTCTATCGTGAGAGATCAGCCTGTTGACCCGTCTGATCCCCGATCGTGTGTCAGAACGTGTCCAAACAGGTGTATTGCTTGCCACGGACCACGTATGAATGATACATGACATCCCTCACACGTCAGGCCTCCTATCTCCTACGCACAGGCAGACACGTCGGAAGCTGAAACCCCCTGACAGGAGGACCAGGGTTGGCCCTCCCAAAAGGTCGTCAAACAGAGAGGGCACATGACTGGGAAGGAGAGATGGCCGTCCTTAAGAACCAGTCCACTGGGAGGTGGTCAAGCTTCTGCATCAGTTGCGGGATGACCTGTGGCCTTTTTGCACTGTCTTTAAGGATGTCATCACCTGTCTTCCTTCTCGGTGTATATACATCAAAATTAATCATCATATAATTTAAGGAAAGTAGCAGAAAGCTCGTGTCATATCTTAACATATTCTTATTTCATCGAAATTTATCATTATTGTGGTTTTTAAAGAAGTAACACAAAACTATTTTTTGTCCTAGCACATCCTTATTTTCCATTTCACTATTTCTGTTATGGCATCCTTGGTCTGTCATGTGTAATAATCATCAAGTTACAATTTTTGTAAGGTAACAGGGTCGTCTATCTTACACCTACTACAATCACAGCATATATAGATAATATACTGCTACAATTACTGCGTTTTGCTGTCTATTCGTCGGCTTGTGAAAATTGTACGACGTCTGACCTATATGAATATCCAGTTTACGAACATCGTCATATAATCTATAAAATTTATTCAGTCCTAGACATGGCCATCTTAGCCGCATAAGACAGATGGATGAAATTAATTCTGTCAAATAAGAACATCTGCATTGTTATTCATTGTATATTAACATTAACTTTATGAATGACATTATTAATTCGTTCTGTCGCGCATCCATTTTCCAACAAAAGCTGACCAGGATAACTGTCCAACATCTATTTAATCATTCTTTCAAGCGTTAAGCTCATTTTGCTAAAACTCCTAACTCGGTTGAACAGGTGACCACAACGCACACACACACACACATACACACACACACACACCACACACGACACACACACACACGACACATATACACTGCTGTCTTCCATGGGCATCTTTCAGTCTGCAATAATAGGTATCATCTGTAAGTGGCAAAACTCATACTGAGGTAACACCGAATTCATGAAGGAACATCCTCAAAGAGATAGTTTGGTCCCATATCCAAGTGGATTTCAGGAACAATGCCGTGGGATTTTACGCGTTCGCCTTCCGCACTTCGTACTCGAGTCGTACGGCTGACGGGTGTGCCTCGTCTTCCTTTTCTCTATTTCTCGTTTTATGCATTATTTTGAATTCTCCCCCCGGATCGTAATTTTGACCTCTCGCAGCTATCACTGCTTGTCAAGCATGTTAGTTCACTGTACTAGCTCCGTTCAGCTGCAAGATGACTGAGGGGGGCAGGCCGGACGGTTGGCGAAACCAGGACCTTCGCGATTAACAATAATACCCAAAGCTTGCTGCGACTGTGCCATGCTGACCCTCTGTTCTTATAATATCGCGGGCTGTCCATTATTCCTTGTGTCTGATTGCATAATTTGATTCATTGTCCATCTTTTCTATTAACTTATAAATTAACTTTGTTACGGCGTGATAAGACGCTCCTCGATAACACTCCTTGAGGTTAACCTACTACATTTATAGTTAATTAATTACGCTGGGCTTAATTCACGATGCTCTTCCATTCTAAATTCAATATCTATTGCTTTGTTTTTAGCCCTGTTATCGTGTCAGTTAACACGGTATATGGCAGTAAGGACTTTCCACACTTTATATTCTCGCTAGTGAGTTGGCTTTTATGATGTTGTGAAGTGCAGGTACAATGTGTCCACCGGCGAGGATACTGGGACAGGCCCGGAAGAAAGCCAGCTGCCATGTTCTCTCGCAAAACACAATGAGGCAAGGTATTGGGTTACGCATTTGCTAGCCTCAGCCTGAAATTTAACGCTCGGAATGACGCGATCTGCCATTGTCAAGTGCTACAGCTTGGCAAATATGAATGTTGACTCCTTATGATAATACTTAATCTTGGTTGTTTTCCTGTATTTACTCTTAATATTGTTACTGTTCTTTGTTCGTATAGTATTTTCCTTGGGTCTTGGGCTGTTTCTTATGTTTGGTAGAATTGATAATACACTTGCTGCTTGTATGCGCATTTTGTAGGTTGTTCGATGATTCTAGGCTGTCTGTATATTTACTTAAGTTCCTCGCCCTACCAGTTCCTACCACTTAATTGATAGAAAACCAACCACTACTTGGGACCAGCAACTCATGTAATATTTTTCCCGGCATATTAGGAGTAGGGAATGGCAATAAAGGGAAAACTAATAAATGAGAATGATATGAGAAGGGTAGGTATGAGAAGCTGGGAGGTCAGGGAGGATGAAAGGGGAGGATGAGCAAGCAGTGTATCTAATAATGGAATAGAAGGCAGGAAGCCAATAGATGTCATTGGACGCGAGAAAGACCAGGTAGGAAGAAACTAGAAATGAGATGCGAAGTCGAGGAGGGGAGAAAGGAAATTGCAAAGAACCTAAAATGAAATGATAGAGAAGGGGTCTGGAAGAATTGCGAAGTCCAGGAAGAGGTCCAGGCAGGTCGGCAGCATAGAAACGCGGAGGAGAATAGCCATTGAAAGGAAAAATAGATGAAGAAAGGAAAGGAGGGTGAACGTAGAATCCTCGAGGGCGAAGGAAAGAAGAAGATAATCAGATAGGAGAAATCGGAAAATAAGGTAAGAAAAGAAACTAGAATAGAAAGAGGAAGAAGCTGAAAAGGAAGGAGAAAGAAAGAAAAAATAACGGAAGACAGCGAAGAAGGATGATCAAGTCAGGAGGAGAATAACAACCTAGAAAGGAAAAAAATGAAGAAAGTAAAGGACGAAAATCCCTCCAACGGAATCTGTCCTCCATGGACAAATCCTTGCTGTCAATGTTCTAATTGGCAAAGAAACGCTTCTGCATTAGGATCGAGGGAGGTGGAAGGGTCGCAGGAATAGCAATAAGGCAATAAGTATTTCGGGTCACACGGTGCAGGAGGAGGGGTGGGGAGAAGGGGGGCGCCCGCCTGTGAGAGCAGGGTAAGTATGGTGTTTGCGTGCGTGTGTGGGTTGTGATGTGTGGGGTGGAGGTTGTTGTAAGTGTGCAAATGTATCCTTTTGGGTGTGCCGTGTCGTGTGTATGTGTGTGGTGGCATGGTATCCTTGCGTGTGTGTAATGTTGCATGTATTCTGTGTGTCTGTGGTTCGTGTCGTTTGTTCGTTACGTGCCGTATGTACATGCCACACCTTATAATTAACCCACAGCTTCCCCGTGGCCAGATATCCCCCCGCAGATGCCCGCTGACCCCTGAACCCTCTCGGCCTGCTCTGACCCCTTCCGAGTAGAAGCCCTCTCCTTCCTCCCAAAAACCTGGTGACACGGGGCCTCGTTTGACGGGAGATTCTCTGCTTTCAGCTGGTCCCGGTTCTCGGCCCTGCCCACGTCGCCTCAGCGCCCGGGTAGGAGTTTTGGGGCAATCTGGGGTGCCCGCAGCACGGCGCCCCGCACGTGGAAGCGGACAGCGACAGCAGGGTGGTATGGAAAAACGAGGCGAGAGAACGTGGGTGGGAAGATGAATCGAGACGAGGGCGACGGAATGCTAAACTGATTAGACCTGCGGAGGGGAGGGGTCGAAGATTGACAAATAGAGAACAGAACGGGAGAGAGAGTAGGGGGGGGGGGGAAGAAGAGAGAGAGAGAGAGAGAGAGAGAGAGAGAGCCATCGATGTAGGAGAGAGAGGACGAAGAGAGAGAGAGAGAGAGGGATTCGTGCTGTGGTTAGGGAGGCTGATTGGTGAGGGGAGGTGCTGTAGGGAGAAAGACCACGCCGAGAGACCGTGTTAGAGGATGGCAGAGGCAGAGAGAGAGCATGTGAGAGAGGAGAGAGAGAGAGAAACGAGAGGCCTTGAGAGAATGAGAAGAGTACCCCGAGAGAGAGAGAAGCGATGAGAAAACAACGGAGGGAGAGAGAGAGGGGGGCCGTCGAGGAGGGAGAAGAAGAGACAGAGGCGAGAGAGAGAGAGAGAGAGAGAGAGAGAGAGAGAGAGAGAGAGAGAGAGAGAGAGATAGAGAGTAGAGAGAGAGAGAGCAGAGAGAGAGAGAGAAGAGAGAGAGAAGAGAGGATAATCTCTATTTATAATGCTTTTGTATACTAGTGAATGTTTGGCTTTCTATGTAGAATACAATAAGCTATGTTTTAGAAAATATACAATATAATAATGAAAAGACACTATCTGTTAATACTCGTGGACAAAACAGTAAAAAAAAGGAAGAAAAAACACAGAAACACACAAAAATCGCGTAATAATCGAAAATAAAAACCATAATTCATTCACTTTTCTTTTAAACGCTCAGTAAAGATAAAAGAACTAACATAGCAAGTCACGAAGCATCTCTTTGA
>NW_020870249.1:125250-127750 GCF_003789085.1 Penaeus vannamei | reverse complement strand
TCATTTTCATCTGAAGGAAAAACTGTACCTCTGTTAGTTCATCTTTATTAATGTTGTTTGTGCAGGTTCCATTTCATTACGTTTATAGGGGCGGGCCAGGAAGCAAGGGGGGTGGGAGGGGAGGGGTTACGACAAAAATTAATTAGAAATCAAAACAAAAACAAGATTGTAAAATACGTGAATAAACAAAAAACAAAGTTGTAGAATACGTGAATATTCATAGGAACAACAAAAGACCGTTCCATCTTTGAAAAACGCCTCTTACTGCCTAACGACCTTGTAAATAGGTAGTTCCAGTGACACTATATTCGGGTGTATGTGCAGTATAGTTATATATAAAGATTAGGTGGGTAGTTTGATTGATCGTAAAAAGAAAGTTATATTTTTCATTCACATTTGTGTATGTATATGTATGTATATATATATATATATATATATATATATATATATATATATATATATATATATATATATATATATATTTTTTTTTTTTTTTTTTTTTTTTCTTTCTTTCTCTTCTTTCTTCTTCTTCTTTTCTATCTTGTCTTTTTCTTTTTCTTCTTTCCTTTTTTCTTTTTCTTTTTCTTTTGTTTTCCTTTTTCCTACTTTGAGAGTAAGGTTATATTTCCTTCTTAGTGTCAGTGGGATTGGCCTCGACTAGATTACTGATTAGTCCTCTGACAAGCTAATATGCGTTGTCATAAAAGATTATAGCATGGATTGTTGAGATTAGAATGGCTCGGATCAGAATCGCTCGCTACAATTTTTATTTCCTTTGTGGATAAGATTCAAGAGAAGAAGGATGTTTATAGGTGATTTTTTATATGATTGAGGGGGATTTATAGATTGATGTTTATAGATAATGTTATCGTTTTCCTTCTTGTTCTCTCTCTTGCTCTTGCTCCTAATCCTTTATTTATTCATCCTCCTCTTTCTTCTTTTCATTATCATCATCATTCTTCTTCCCACTTTGTTATTATTATTATTATTATCATTATTATTATTGTTAATAGTATTAATAATGACATCTCTGTCTTCTTTTTTCTTCTTCCTTCTTCTCTCGTTTTTTCTTCTGTTTATAGATTGAAGGGGAAGAAGGGCAAAGGACCTAGCGTTTTGTTTGTGATTTTTGCTCTGAAAGAAAGCGAGAGAGAGAGGGAGGGAGAGAGGAGGAAAAAGAGAGAGAGACGGTGGGGGGTGGAAGGGGAGAGAGAGGGGGGAAGGGGTAGAAGGGAGAGAGAGAGGGGGTAGAAAGGAGAGGAGGGGGAGGGAGGGAAAGAGACAGAGAGGGGGGAAGGGAGAAAGAGAAGAGAAAGGGAGGAGAGAGGAGGAAGAGAGATAAGAGAGAAGAGCTTTTGCATGAAAACAATCAATAAAGTAGCAAGAAACGATTTGCGGTCGAAGTCAAGCGTGTGCGTTACTTGAAATGAAGTACCGCGTCTCTGTTGGTTTCCGACCTGAAAATACCTGTCGATCCAAAACAAAATATGAGTTTATGTATTTTATTTTATCTTATTATTATCATTTATTATATTATTTTCATTTATTTATTATTTTGTTTGTATCAATACACTGCTTCGTTTTCCTTCTTGTTCTCTCTCTTGCTCTTGCTCCTTATCCTCTTTTTATTCATCCACCTCTTTCTTCTTCTTTTCATTATCATCGTCACCATCATTCTTCTTCCCACTTTCTTCGTATTATTATATTGTTATTATTATTATTATCATATATCATTGTTAATAGTATAATGATGATATTCTCTGTTTCTTCTTCTCTCGTTTCTTCTTCTTTTTCGTTTCTTCTCTTCCGTGTTCCACTTCTGCCCCTTCTTTCTCTCCGTCTTTGTCTTTTTCTTCTTTCTTTTCTTTTCTTCTTTTCGTTAGTTTTATGCGTGTCACATATCTTCTTTTATTACTTTACTAGAAGGGTTAGTGACAGCCGGCAGCAACACGCAATTCCCTCCTCATTATCCTCATCGACTCCCTCACATTATCTTTTTCCTCATCACATCCTCCACCGACCTTCGCTCCTCTCGTAATCACCCGCCCTCATGATGCCCCCTTTTACCATTATCCCTCCTCTCCTCATTTCCCTCATCTTTATCACTTTTAACCCTTCTACGCGCCCTCATTATCATTATTTTTATTCCTTTGTTTCCTCATCAGAAGTACCTGTCTGTCCGTTCTCCTTTCTCTGTCTTTCTCTCTCTCATCATCTGTAGTTTTTCTTTTCTCCTTTTGATTTTCCTTCGTAAAACGCTTTCCTCTCATTTTTTTTTTTTCTGTCCTCTGAGCCTTCCCTCATCACTCGTACTGTCCATCTTGTGTGAACCTCTTAACTGGTAATTCCTCTACCCCCTTCTTCCCTTCCCCGCTCTCTTATCATCATGGTTTCCACCTTTCGTCCTTCTCCATCGGGTCTACGGTCCTCTTTTCTCCCCCTCCCCTCCTTCCTTCCTTGCTCCTCTCCCTCTTTCCGTACCGATAAGCTCCTCCTATGC
>NW_020870249.1:107255-109755 GCF_003789085.1 Penaeus vannamei | reverse complement strand
TATTATATATATTAATATGTGTTATGTATGTGTGTGTGTGTGTGTGTGTGTGTGTGTGTGTGTGTGTGTGTGTGTGTGTGTGTGTGTGCATATATATGTATACACACACACACATACTTATTTATATGTATATATCCATAAACAGGTCTGAATTGATGGGTAGAGCAAAACGCAACAAAACTTAATTTCAGTTCACACATCAAGAGCACCTGGAAAATAAAGGCGGTACACGACAGCTCTATACGTACTGTTTTCATGTAAATCTCCTTATCCCATCCTCCTCTTCCTCCTCCTCCCCCTCTTCTTCTTCTTCCTCCTTCCCCTCTTCCTCTTCCTCCTCCCCTTCTTCCTCTTCTCCCTCCCCCTCCTCCTCTTCCCCCTCCTCCCCTCTTCTTCTTCCTCCTTCCCCTCTTCCTCTTCCTTCCCCTCCCTCCTTCCTCCTCCTCCTCTCCTCTCTCCCTCCTCCTCCTTCCTCCTCCTCCCCACCTCCTTCACCCACCCTCCACTTTCCCCCTCTCTTTCTTCTTCCTTCTTATCCATCTCCTTCCTTGCTTCCTCAGAATTCTCTTATCTCCAACTGCTCCTGAATAAAGATAATGGATTCATGTATGTTGGGGCTTGGAGGATTCAACAAAGGATAAGATGACAGCTATTCTATACCCTTCTGGATTTCAAGGAAGGGAAGGGAAGGAGAGAGGGAAACGGGGAGAGGAAACAGAGATAAAATGTAATGTATTTTTCTCTTTTCTTTTCTTTTTTTCAGACACAAATCCGAGACCGTGAACTCGACTCCTGCTGAACTCAAAGCTCAGGACTTCCAGGTACGATGTAAAAAAAAAAATGAAAATAAATAATAATAATAATAAAAATACACAGAAAAATCGCGGTTAAGGCGATTACGTATTCCTAAAAACAAGGAAAAAAAGAAAAACTTACAAATACACAGAAAATGGCGGTTAAGGCGATCACATATTCCTGTATCTTTTCTGCTTGTGTATTTACTGCTATGTTTTAACTATAAAGGATAGCATATGATGTGATATAGCGAGATTCATAATGTCATTATTACAATATTTTGTTAAATTGAAGTTATTGGTAAAGCAACTTCATTTAGTGATTATTGCCTTTCCATCGATTTTGTAACTGCAATGGATATGCATCTCATCAATATTTCGTTTTTATTAGAAGGCATTGAAACAGGATGCAGTGAGTCGCTAATTTCAGAGTCCTTTTTTAGACAAGAACTACCTCCAGATTCGTAAAACTAAAATTACCAACTTTATCAAGCTTAGAGCCGTTGTAGTGAAAATTAAGTCTCATAAACTATATATATATATTTACTTTGGGTTTTGAAAGTTATCTTATGAACTATCACTTGTTTTTCAATAGGAAGGGTTGTAAAATTAAGCCTCATAAACTATATATATATTTACTTTGGGTTTTGAAAGTTATCTTATGAACTATCAGTTGTTTTTCAATAGTAATGGGTGTCGTTGTACCACCGAATAGACGCGGTACAGAAGTATAAGCCAATTTTTAATCACTGATATTTTTCAATTACTGATATTCCCATTACCAATACTCTACTGGATCAAACCAGCCTTACAAAAAAGAACACAATCCTATTATCATTACAAAAACACTAGCCTATCATCATCGAAAGTTCCTGTTAGTTATTTCTCTTTACATGCATCTACTTCCACGAACCGACTTCTATCTATTGTTCTATTCTATCTTAAAAAAAAACACGCTTAGCGACTTCTATCTATCATTCTACTCATATTATATCTATAACCACACTATTCTATCTTAAAATAAAACACATTCTAAGCCTCTTCTCTATTAATATTCCTCTACATCCACACATAAAAGAACAAAGATAACACTGAATACCTTTTATAACTATCGATCATAATCTTTGCGAAAACAGGTATGCATCACCATCATCGAGGCCCGGCAGCTGGCGGGTCTGAACATGGACCCCGTGGTGTGCGTGCAAGTCGGAGACCAGAAGAAATACACGTCGGTGAAGGAGTCGACGAACTGCCCTTATTACAATGAGGTGAGTGACGTGGACTGGCGTGATGGCGGGTGGGGTAGGGATGGGGGGTGGGGGGGGAAGACGGGAGTACAGAAGGGGGTTTTGAAAGGAGGTAGAGGAGTGTGTGTTGGGAAGGGGTGGGTGTGGGAGGGAGGGAAAGAGAGTGGGTTAGGGGAGTTTGGAGGGGGAGAGGGAGTGGAGGGAGGTGGGGATAAAGGGGAGTGGGGAGAGGGAGTGGAGGGGGAAGAAGAAAGAGTCGTATAGGGAGAAGGCTGGGAGATAGAGAGTAGAAGGATTAGGGGGAGGAAAAAGTTGAGAGAGAGAGAGGAGAGAGAAAGGGACGTTAAGAAGAAGGAAGGAAGGAAAGAAGGAGAAGGAGAGAGAGAGATGTAGAGGAAGAGAGAGAGAGAGAGAAAGCAAAATGGAGAACAGGAGTAAGAAAGAGAGAACAAAAAGGAA
>NW_020870249.1:97255-102255 GCF_003789085.1 Penaeus vannamei | reverse complement strand
ATTAATGAATATCACTTTTTCCTTCCTACCTTTCCTCCCCTTTTTTTTTTTTTTACCAATTCATTTTTTAAATTGATTGATTAGCCGTCTGTTTCGCTCTCTTTCTCTCTTCTCTCTCTCTCTCTCTCTCTCTCTCTCTCTCTCTCTCTCTCTCTCTCTCTCTCTCTCTCTCTCTCTCTCTCTCTCTCTCTCTCTCTCTCTCTCTCTCTCTTATCTAGGGGTTTTATCAAAAAGTGATTAGATTAATGATTCTCACCCCCATTTTTTTCAAACCAAACAGATTTAGCGTTTTATCTCCTTCGTTTTTTTCCGTCTCTAGCATATTTTTTCCTTCCTTTAATATCAGATCTCAGCAGTTTCCCTTCAAACAGCACTGCATGAGCACTGGAACACAACGAGCAAGCAGTGCACTCAGGACGCGAGATGCTCTTCGTAACAACCCTTTTTATGTGGCTCTGTTGACCCTCAGGAAGAAAAAAAATAAATCTCCTTCAAAAATTAGTACAAACATCTTGTGGATTTGAATTGCTGGATTGTTGTTAATGGTAGTTTTATTTTTTCGATATTGTGAAGTTTTCTTGGGAAAGGAGTATTTCTGAGAGATTTTACTATTTTTTTCTTTCGTCGGTTAAGAGACAAGGTCCATCAACAGGTCGGATTTTAGAACCAGTTCACTCCTGTATTACACACACTCTTTCCTCTCTCTCTCTCTCTTCTCTCTCTCTCTCTCTCTCTCTCTCTCTCTCTCTCTCTCTCTCTCTCTCTCTCTCTCTCTCTCTCTCTCTCTCTCTCTCTCTCTCTCTCTCTCTCTCTCTCCTCTCTCTCGTTCTCTCGTCCTCTCGTCTCTCGTTCTCTCATTCTCTTTCTCTCTCCTTCTCTCTCTTTCTCTCTCCTTCTCTCTCTCTCTCTTCGTCACGCCCTTCCCTCCTGCCCGCCCACGATCTCCCTGCCTGTCTCACGCCCGTTCTGCACTCTCTCACGCCCCCTGTAGGTCTTACAATGTCGGAACATCCTTCGGTCTAACAAGGTCCTCGGGAGTTTTAAGCTGGACGTGGCGACTGTCTGGTCACAGCCAGGTATGTTCTCATTAAGTACAGGTAAGGTGTATGCAGCTGATGTATAAGTCGGTTTTCATTTCCTGTGTTTAGATAATGGTCTGGGTGTTTGTTTCTATTCATTTTGATTATTTAGATTTATTTAGAAGTGTGGATTTGTCTAAATAGGCTTTATGAAGAGGCTAGATGTAGGAGCATTTATTGATAATGCCGAAGGTGGTGTTAAAAGAGACTAAAGTTCATTCATTACCTGAGATAATCAGCCGGTTTGTTAAAATTGTGCCCGGCCCGGCCCAATGAATTTTCATAAATACAGATGCAGAAATAAAGGTACATCTGTCTATTTATCTGATAGATATACATTTAACCATCTATTTGCCGGGTTGATATGCATGTCTAGACTGATAAATATGCATTTATTTCTTTATTTATGCATGTCAAGTATACGAATATTCTTTGGGTCGGGCCTCGCACAATTCTAACATACCGGCCGAATGTTAGGACTAATTGGAGTCGACGCCAAGATGCCCTACAGTTCATGCCAGACGAATGAGTAGGGACGACAGAACAATAAACTTTATCTACCTGTCGTAAGATCCATCCGGCCCTGATACTAAAACCACTTGAAGCTTAGTAGAAGAAGAAGAGAAAAAGAAAAAGATTAAAAAAAAAGAAAAAAAAGAAGAGAAATAGAGAAAAAAGAAAAGGAAGATAAGAAGAACACAAAGAAGATAAGAAAAAGGAAAAAAGAGAAGAGAAGGAAAAAAGGAGGAACGAAGAAGAAGAGTAAAACATGAAAAACATTTAGAATAAAAAAAGGACAAGAAGAAAAGAAGAAGAGGAAGAGAAGAAGGAGGAGAAGAAAACACGAAAAACAATCATAAGAAATAGAACAAATTAAACCCCAAATCAACTTCAGCTGGCCACTTTCATGCCATCCCGCGATCGATTTATCCATTTCAACTTTTCCTCCCCTTTCGCCCGCAAGTGACACCGACGACCTTTGACCCCGACGACCGTGAAGAGTGAAGCGAGCCAGTCGAGTGTTGTGTTTCGGACAGAGTTTCAATATTAATTGCTTCGTCGGTGATGTTACGCTTCGCCTTTGATAACGACGTCGGGTTCTGGGAAATCTCGGTGATTCGGTGATGAGATGAGATGGGGAGGCGGGCAAGGAAAAATGGGGGAAAAATAGGTCAAAGAAATGGGAATGGGAAAAAAGATAGGTCAAAGAGAAATGGGAATGGAAAAAATAGGTCAAAGAGAAATGGGAAAGGGGCCAAACGTTGTGATTCTAGAGAGACCTTATCCGCGTTGTCATTAGTCAGGTGACCTCTCTATTCATTCGTGTTATCCGCGTTGTCATTAGTCAGGTGACCTCTCTATTCATTCGTTTATTAATGATTCATTCGGTCTCTTTTGTGATACAAATGATGCACTATTTATGTCTGTGTAATTATTCAGGTCAACTTGTTTACATATTCTAGTTAATCATCTATTTATCAGTTTGTGATTTATTCATTCTCTTTTGCAATACAAATTATGTAGCATTAACAACTTAACCTGTGCAATTTAGGGTAGATTAGATATTATAGACTGTGTGATAGAGATAAGCTGATTACGAAGCATAATATGTGAAGATGTGCGTATCTGAATGCACGCAAACACACACATAAACAAACACATACACTTGAAAAGAAAACATTTAACACATTCACCCCACGTAAACAAACACAAACAAACACATACATTGGGGAAAAAAACATTTAGCACATTCACCCCAACCAGCATGGACACAAAAAGTAAAAGTTAGACAAGACAAAAGGAAAGTAAAAAATGAATAAAAGGTACTACACCCCTAATTGCATTCTACATTTCACCCTCGACTGAAAGGTGAGGTTTATTTAGCGCAGTAAATTTGGCGAGCAAGCCGACGAACCTGCTCCGGAATTTGTGTGCTTTGGTGAGTGGAAGAAGGAAAGGGAGAGATGGAGGGAGAGGGTGGGGAAAGGGAGAGGGGAAAGGGAGAGGGAGATGGAGGTGAGGTGGGGGGGAGAAGGAAGGAGAGGGGTGAGGTAGGAATGAAGGAGAATGAGAGGAGGGTGAGGGTTGGAATGAAGGAGAATGAGCAAGCTGACGAACCTGCTCCGGAATTTGTGTGCTTTGTGAGTGGAAGAAGGAAAGGGAGAGGTGGGGAGAGGGAGAGGGGAAAGGGGAGGGAGGGTGAAGGTGAGGGTGGGGAAAGGAGAGGGAGGGTGAGGGTAGGAATGAAGAAGGAGAGGAGAGATGGAGAGAGGGCTAATGAGGGGGGGGAGGGAGGGGAGGGTAGGGCTGAAGGAGAAGGAGAGGGAGAGGGAAAAAGGAGAGAGAGATAGATAAATGAGGAGGGAGAGATAGAGAGAGGGAGGGTGAGGGATGGGGGAGAGGGAAAAGGAGTGGGAGGGTAAAGGCGAGGAGAGATGGAGAGAGGGAGGGGTGGGGAGTTAGGGGGAGAAGAAAAGTTACAGATAGACAACGAGAGAGGGAGAGTCTTATAGTGAGAGAGAGATGAAGAGATTGAGGCTGATAGAGGGAGAAAGTGAGGGCGAGACAGAGGGAAATGGAGAAGAAAAATGAAAGGGAGAGTGAGAGAGGGGAAAAGGAGAGGGAGAGGGAAAGGAAGAGAGAGAGGGAAGAAGGGGGAGAGGGAAAGACTGAGAGAGGGAGAGACGGAGAGAGGGAAAGAGAAAGATAGACGGAGAGGGAGAAAGAGAAAGAGACGGAGAGAGGGAAAGAGAAAGAGAGACGGAGAGAAGGAAAGAGGAAGAGAGAGGGAAAGAGAGAGAGAGAGAGAGAGAAGGAAAGACGGAAAGAGAGAGAGAGAGAGAACAATCATGTAAGTTTTCATACAAACAGCCAGACAGACAAAGAAAACAGTACACAGAAACTAGAAAGAAACCCTCACCATTTTTACCATCATGAACGAAAGCAATAAAATCTGTTACTTCCTCTTTACATTACAAAAAAAAAAGGAAGGAGGGAACAGCGGCCCATGTGTATAACTGTTTGCAGGATTAGCAGAAAGTTTTTCCACTCGCGAAATATTGCTGGTTGAGACTGCAATAGGGATTCGAGTTGCATGATTTGTTGCAGAATTATTTATGTGCGTTTATTTCATTTTCCGCGGGCGGTTTAGCTCTTTGTTAGGCGCTATGCATGTTGTTTTAGATGTTTATCTATGCGTTTATTTCGAAAATATTTGCTTTATGGCCATTGTGAGTATTTGGTAAAGGAATATATTTTTGTTCATTTACAGATGGATATTGGTGTTTCAATTATAAGAAAGATATATTTCAGTTGTGATAATGTGATGTCATTGTTGTTATTAGCATTGTTAGTGATAATTATGATAATATTGGTAATAGTAAAAAAATATAAATATCTGACGATAACGACAGTGGTAATGATCTAAAGATCACAATAAAAGGTTAGTTGACAGCATAATGCTATTGTTATCATTACTGTTATCATAATATTTATCATAACCTTCATTATTGAATAGAAAATAAGAATTATTTTCATGCCCATCGCCCTTCACACTACATCACCATTACTCCAGAAGAACACTGTACTCACCATCACACAACCCACATCATCACAACATAACACCATGAAACGGTAACGCTGCCAGACCACAATACCAGCACAACATACAACCACCACAACACCATATTCCCTTAACACCAAGGCCTACCATGCTATCACAACATACACCAAGACCATATTCCATCACAACATACAAACACACACCATACTCCTTTTACACTATAAACCCTACCACGCTATCACAACATACACCAACACCATATTCCATCACAACATACAAACACACACCATACTCCTTTTACACTATAACCCTACCACGCGATCACAACCTACACCCCCAACACATACTCCTTCATCCCC
>NW_020870249.1:84755-87255 GCF_003789085.1 Penaeus vannamei | reverse complement strand
GTTTCCCATTTTCTGCCATGACCTTAAAAGTTTTTCCCATTTTCTATTATGATGCGATATGACGTCACTATCAACATCGCACATGAAGTCTCACTCATCCAGAATATTTTCAGTCAGTGTTTTAAAATTTTATGAAATATATATAATTGCTGCATTACAAGGGTAACAAAGTAATGACAATGATAGGTAGATGAGTTTCAGGTGTAATTCATACGAAGTTTGGCTCAGACCAACGTATGTTGCAATGTATTAATTATTAAAAGGTCTGTGTGTAGCAAGCCATGTTGAAGTTAGATTTTCATTTCTTTTTTTGACATGTTATGATATATATATGTTATATATATATATATATATATATATATATATATATATATATATATATATATATATATATATATATTTAACAGACCATCGTAAGCTCCTGTTATCGGATGACTATACCTTTGTTTACCCAGATAAAATCACTCGAAAAAAAAATATGATAAAAGATATGATAATTATAACCCATATAAGTTATGAAATTAAACAACCTTAAATTACATGATGTAGGCTTTCAATTCCTTTCAAGCCTACTGTAACGATAACAATTAACTTCTAATCTAAATCATGTTCAAAAACCATATTAAGTGTCTTAAAAATAAAGATTTTCTATTGAGAAAGTCGATGAAACTCAAACTCTTTAAAACGAGTCTATTTAAACAAGCAATGAAAAAGAGAACAAAAAATAACTTCCCAACATTAATTATGAATCTGAAATGATTTAACGATTCTCTAATTTCAGAATTAATATCATCTTAAACCCTCTTTCTTTTACTCTTCTCTCATGCAGACGATTCCAGGTATTTCTCTCTCTCTCTCTCTCTCACGTGTTCCTCTACATTCTTTTTCCTTCAATTCTCTAACTCAAAACACAAAAAAAATGTGGAATGAGACACGGATACTGGTTGCATGTGGACATACATACTTTCATTACAAAGCGCACACAAACACAAACATATATGGTGAACGCCATACTATTATACTACAACACACACACACACACAAAACCGTCTCACACCACACCAGCACGACAAGACCTCACCACAAGCAACACCACACAGCAGAGCACAAACGCTCACACACAACGAATCAAACAAACAACACCACACAACCACCTTCACGCCACGAGAGAGACGCCACCACACATAAACGCACAGCCACCATCCACAAACGCGCGACACTAGCGCACAAACACGCACAACCACTCACCACATCATACACACACACCCACCCACGCACAATGGTGTTTCCACCCCACTCACAAACACACACCTACCCACAAGCGCACACCACCCACACAACACACCACCCACCACACGCACACCACCACCACACACCACCACCCACACACACACCACACCCACACACACACACACACCACGACCCACCACACACACACCACGCCACCATCACCACAAGGCCCCACCACACACCACGCATCAGCCCCAAACAACCACCCCCCACGCACACTGAGCCACCCACCACAGAATCGCACACACCACCCACACAGCACACACGCCACACGCCACACCACCCACCTAAATCACACACCACCACCCACCGACACGCACACCACTCTCACCACACACACACCCACCCCCACATGCATCACATTATACTCACCCAACACCCCCACCACCGTACCACCACACACAAACTCACAGCCCCACAACACACCACCTCACACACCCACACCCCCCACACTCCCCTCCCCAGATCCACACACACACCACAACACGCACACGCACACTTCACCACCCACGCCACACCTCACCCACACACAACACCACCCCCACACAACACACACCACCCCACACACACACCACCCACCCAACACACACTACCCACCACACACACACCACCCACCACAACACCAGCCACACACGCACAGCACCCCACCACAAACACCACCACCACACACCACACCCACACAACACACACCACCACACGCACACCACCCCCACCACACGCAACACCATGCGCCACCACACCACACACACCACCCACCCATCACCACACACCACACTCGACAGACACACACCCACCACAAGCACACACCACCACCACATGCACACAACACCAACCCACCACAACACACACCACCCACAACCACACCACCACCACACGCGACACCACCCACACACACATCCACACACACCCACCACACCACCACACACCACCCACACAACACACACCCACCCACCACTACGCACACATCACTCCCCACACGCACACCACCCACACAACACACACACAACCCCCACACACAAGCCCACCACCCACCACACACAACACCCCACTGCACACACAACACCACCCACACAGCACACCCACCCACAACCGCACACCAACCCCACCACCATCACACACCCACCACACGCACACCACCCCACCCACACCACCCACGCACGACGCACACCAACCCACCCACATCACACACCACCCACCCACAGGGCGCACA
>NW_020870249.1:77255-79755 GCF_003789085.1 Penaeus vannamei | reverse complement strand
AGAGAGGCTTCTTTTTACCCTCCATGATGAAAGAAATGCGACACCTAAATTGCTGCAGAAAATTTGTCATTTTACAACACAGCGCAGGATTAACCTCGTATATGGGAATGCATCAGTGGAGTCTTAGTTTCACATATCGCAATAAAGGGGAAAAAAAAGTTTTGTTTATATTTCATCGTGATGGAAGACTGACACTCAAATTGCCTTAGGAAATATGTCCAAGTTATTTCTGTTTCCTCAGAGACCTAGATTAACCTCGTTAATGGACAAAACTAGAGGCTGTTTGTGCTGGAGGATTCAGGACATGTTGGCTTAGGGATCCTTCGTCGACGTCCGAATCTTCGACCCTAGGACTCCAAACCACCTGGGATTGTCATTACTAGTAGTTCATTGGCGAAAAGGGAGAGAGAGAGATAAAGAACTAGGGCGTATTCGTAAAGAATCCAAATCACGGATCGCGGAATTTTCACACCACTTTTTGGGGTATATATATATATATATAATATATATATATATATATATATATATATATATATATATATATATATATAATAATATCTCTCTCCTCTCTCTCTCTCTCTCTCTCTCCTCTCTCTCTCTCTCTCTCTCTCTCTCTTCTCTCTCTCTCTCTCTCTCTCTCTCTCTTCTCTTCTTCTCTCTTCTCTCTCTCTTCTCTCTCTCTCTCTCTCCTCTCTCTCTCTCCTCTCTCTCTCTCTCTCTCTCTCTCTCCTCTCTCTCTCTCTCTCTCTCTCTCCTCTCTCTCTCTCCTCTCTCTCTCTCTCTCTCTCTCTCTCTCTCTCTCTCTCTCTCTCTCTCTCTCTCTCTCTTCTCTCTCTCTCTCTCTCTCTCCTCTCTCTCTCCTCTCTCTCTCCTCTCCTCTCCCTCTCTCTCTCTCTCCTCCTCTTCCTCTCTTCCTTCTCGTCTCTCCTTCTCTCTCTCTTCTCTTCTCTCCTCTCTCTCTCTCTCTCTTCCCCCCTCTCTCTCCTCTCTCCTCTCTCTCTCTTCCCTCCCTCCTCTCTCTCCTCTCCCTCTCTCTCTTCTCTCTCCCTTCTCTCTCTCTCTCCTCTCCCTCTCTCTCTCCTCCTCTCTCTCTCTCTTTCCTCTCTCTCTTTCCATTCTCCTCTCTTCGTCCTCCCTCTCTCTCTCCTATTCATCCTTTCTCCTTCTCTCCTTCGCTCTCTCTGCCAGAGGAAAACAACCCTCTACGCCATACACTTGTTTAGGATAAGTGCCGCCTGTCGTTCTCGCTCCTTCGACCTCGTCTTAACTGCTTTATTCTGCTCTTTTTGCTCTCACTCCTTCTACCTGCTTTGCGATCTAATTCTGCTTTGTTCTACTCTTTTTGCATCCTGAGAATTCCTCTGCTGAGTTGCGGAGAGTCAGTGGTAATGCGCGGGGTAGTTTGTGAAAGTAGTGTGTATAATAGGAATATGAAATAAATGGATGGTTATAGATGAGAACCATATTTGTTTTTTGTGTGAAAGTAGATGGTGGTGGGATTGTTGTAGTAATAGCAGTATAGTAGTAGTAATAGTAGTCGCAGTAGTAGTGACAGATTAATAGTAGTAGTAGTGACAGGATTATCATCATCGTTATCATTATCACTATCGTTATAGTAATGAGCATCATCATAATCATGAGCATATTGTTAATTATATATTAATGCGGTATCTTTTTTTCCTTTCTCGAAGCGGTGAACAAATTGTATACCAAAGTGTATAAATTGTATACACTTTGATCACAAAAATAATTAATAAAAAACAATTATACCAAAATCCTTAAGTAATAGAAAACGTAAAATAAAGGCCATTCTCTCTTTTCCTGCAAATAATCTGAAGTTCCTTTCCTTTTTTTCTTATACCGAAAGGACCTTTTTCTCCCTTTTCCTTTTTGCCCAATACATCGCATTTCCCGCCCATTTCTGAGCCATTGTTCTGCATTGCGGGGTCCGGCCCGATTTAGCTTGTACGATCATTATTCACGAAGTGGCAACCCCTCTCCACCTACAATGGCGCTGGCATTTTTTTTTCGGGATAATGGGGACTAAAAAGGGGGAGGGGGAGGGGGAGGGAAAAATTATTGATAATATATATATTGTGTGTTGTGTGTGTGTGTGTATATATAATATCTGTATGTATGGGTGTATGTACAACACATGCAATATGTATATAAAGATATTTCCTGGTCATATATTGTTCTTTTATTCTTCTTCTCCTTTCCCTCATTATTCTTCCGCTTATTCGCTCCCCTCATTCCCGGTTCACATTTATTTTCGTGCTTTTCACTTTTCTTTTCTTCGTTTCATACGGTAATTTCCTTTTAAAAAACTGACTCATCGCTCCTCACACGGTCTCCCTCTCCTGTCTTCTCACCTCTCTCTCTTCGTGTCTCCCCTCTCATCTCTCCGCCTCGGTCCTCCTCCACCTCCCCTCCTTCCGCTCTCTCCACCTCATCTCTCTCTCCCTCCTCCTCCCCTCGTCCTCAGTTCTCGCGCTCTCCT
>NW_020870249.1:52107-76372 GCF_003789085.1 Penaeus vannamei | reverse complement strand
CTCTTACTCTCTTTTTCTCCTTTTCCCCTATTCCTCCTCGTCTTCTAACTTTCGCCTTTGTTTCGTTTATCCTTTATCATCCCCCTCCCTTTTTTCTGCCCTCCCCCTCCTCTTTTTCTTTCTTGCCTTCTCCTCATCATCTCCATGCTCCACCTTCCCTACTTTTTCTTCTGCTGCTTCTTCCTCCTCTCTTCCTCTTTCTCCTTCTCCACCCCTTCTATTTTTTATTTCTTACTCCTCTTCCTCTTCCTTCTCTTCTTCCATCTCCCCTGCTCTCCTTTTTTCTCCCCCTTCTCCTCTTCCTTCCTCCTCTCCATCCTTCCTCCTCTACCTCCTCTCTACCACATCCACGCCCTCCTCCTCTCCACCTCCCACGACCTCCTCCCCCCTCTCTCCCCCCTCTCACCACCCTCCCTTTCCTCCTCCATCTCCCACCTCTCCCATCACCCCTCCTCACCCTCCTCCCACCCACTTCTCCCCCAGGCCCGGAAATCCGTCGTGGGCGAGTCGTCCATGTGGCACTCGACGACCCCGCCATGAAGCCCATGACCAACGACAAGATCTACTACTTCCTGCCCTTCTGGGACGACAAGCCTGCCTCTACATCCGCTCCTTCTTCCAAGACCACGCAGGAGACTCTACAACTCGAACGCATCGCGGGAACACGACGCCAGCGGTAGCGGGAGGGGGGGGGGGGGGAGTGGGGTTGAGAGGGGGGTGTGGGGGGGGGTGATGATGAGATTATTGATGGTTGTTGGTGAGTTTGATGGTGATGATGAAAAGATTAATGATGATAAGATTAATGATGATGATATGGATAATATTGATGTAAGAGTAAAGGTGATGATGAAATATTAATATGATGATGATAAGATTAATGATAATGACAAAGATTATAGTGATGCTAATAACAATACTAATGATAATGATAACAATAATGATAATGATTAACCAATGATAATTATACTAATAAGCATTAGAGTAATAATGATAAAGATGAGGATTATGATAAAAGATAATGATAATGATTATGATGGTAATAGCAATAATAATAAGATATTTAAAAAATGATAATCATAATAATGATAATAATAGCAATGATAATAATAATGATAAAAATAATATTAGTAGTAAAAATCATAATAATGATAGTAATAATGATGGTAGTGACAATGATAATGATGATAGTAAGATAATGATAATCATAATAGTAATAATGAAGAATGATAATGATTATGATAACGATAATAATAATACCATTAGTAATAATAATGATCCTAAAATTCGCCCGCAGGAGGAGGGTCTCTCGGAGGTGTCCGGCCTGATGGAGGAGGAGGACGGGAGCGCCGAACGCCGTCTGAAGGAGGTCCTGGAGGAGCTGGTCTCGGGGTGCGGGCAGTACCTGAGCATCGCTAGGGCGTCTTCGGCGGCGTCTACGGGAGGGAGGACCAAGCTGGACAAGGAGAGGATGAGGCTCTGCCAGAGGGAAATTGTGAGTGCTGGTTGAAGGAGGGGGTAGGAGAGGGATGGGAGGGTGGGGGGGTTGGGAGAGGGAGGATGTGGGATGGTAGGAGGGAGGAGGTGGGATGGTAGAGGTAGAGAGGGGTGGGAAGGATGGGGGTTGGGAAGAGGGAGGAAGTGGATGGTAGGAGAGAGAGGGAGGGAGGGTGGGGGATGGTAGGGGGTGAGAGGGGTGGGAGGGGTGGGAAGAGGGAGGAGGTGGGATGGTAGGAGGTAGAAGGGGAGGAGGATGGTAGGGGGTGGAGGGTAGGAGGTTAGGAAGAGGGAGGAGTGGAGGAAGGAGAGGGAGGGAGGGTAGAGGGATGGTAGTGAATGAGGGAGGGATTTGGAGGGGTGAAGGGAGAAGAAGGGTGGAAGGAGAGGGATGGGAAAGGGAAAGGGAGATGGAGCGCCATAGAGAGAAGGAATAGGAGATGGACAGGGAGAAGGAGAAGGAATGAAAGAAAAAGAGAGGGAGGAGGAAGGAAAAAGGGGGAGGGGGAGAGAGAGGGGAGGAGGAGGAAGAGGGGGGGAGAAAAAGAAGTAAGAGGGAAGACTTAAGGGAAGGAGGAAGAGGACCAAGAAGATGAGAGAGAGGGAGGGAGAGAAACAGAACAGAAAGAGATGGAAAGATAGAGAGACTTATATTTGATATCTTTGTTTAGTCATCAAAGATAGTTTTTGGATAAGCGTACTCATCTTCAAAAGCCAATTTTTATTCAGTCTATAATTTCATATTTACTTCGAGCACACTGTTTCTTAGACAGACAGAAAAAGAGAGAGTATGCCGATTGTTATTCGATGCATCGATTATGTATCACATTATTATTCCCATCATTAAGAAAAAAATAGTTCATAAAAAAGTGTCTCGATATACGGTACAGGGAAGACGACCGTGCTTCCAAATTCAACAGCAGAGACAGAGAGTGAAAGAGAGAAAAAAAAGACAAAGGGTTCAACTCCACTTAGTCTTCTATGCTCCAAGCCTATTCAGGAAAAAATGGTAGTACAGTGGCTTAGCAGTTTATAGCAACGACTGTCGATGATAATGGTTTCTCTGGGTGATTGAATTCTGTCTAAAGAGCTATTCTCAAGTGAGGGATTTTATACAGGTAAAAAACAAAAGGTTCTGTTGCCTATGGTGATGTGATTATGTAAGGAGCGTATGCCTGTCAAAACCTGACGGCCTAATTCGAAATGTGGAAAGGCAGGTTTATTTGGTGTTTGTGGAATCTGGATTAGGGAGAGGGGGGAAAGGAGGAGAAGTGGGGAGGGGGGAGAAGGGGGAGGAGAGGGAAGGGAAGGAAAAGGAAAGGGGTAAAAGGAGATGGAGAGGAAAAGGGAAAGCGAAAGGTTGAGGGAGAGAGAGTAGGAAGAGCAGGAAAAGGAGAGGGAGGGGGAGTAGGAGGAGTAGGAAAAAGAGGGAGAAGGACAGGGAGAGGCAGGAGTTGGAGAATAAGAGAGGGAGGGAGGGGGAGCGAACGAGAGAGAGAAGGAGAAGGGGTGAGAGAGAGAGAGAGAGGGAGAGGGGGGTGAGAGAGAGGTAGGGGAGAGAGAGAGAGAACGAATAAAATGAGAGATGAAAGGAGAAAGAAAGAGTTGGCGAGACAAAGAAAATGAAAGAGAAAAAGGAAAAAAAGAGTGAAAAAAATACATCCACACACACCAACCCAGCATTTTCCTCTCCACCTACACCCTCTAACCACTCCTCCTCCCCCCTCTCCACCCCCACCCCCCCCCCTTCTCCACCCTCCCTTCCCCCCTTTAACCACTCCCCCTCCCCCCTCTCCACCTTACCCCCTCTAACCACTCCCCCTCCTCCTCTCCCCCCAGGACCACCTCGGCAGCGCGGCCCGACACACGAAAGCCCTGGTGACGCGACACAGCCTGCGGGACCGCTACAAGACGGCGCACGGTTATCTCACCAAGTTAAGAGGACTTGTTGAGGATGTAAGTTCGTTTGTTGGGGAGTTTGGTGTTTGTATATTCTTTTTTTTTTTTTTGGGGGGGGGGTCTGGGTTGTTCGTTTGTTTGTTTGTTGTTTGGTTTAAGAATTCTGAGGATTTATTGGAGTTGTATTTTTTTTTTTTTTAGTTTTTTTTTTGTACATTTCTTTTGCCTTTTTTTCGTCTTTCTGTTTTTTTCTGTCTCTCTCTTTTATCTTTTAGGTTTTATCTTTTCCCATCTTCCTATTTTCCCTGCGGGTATAAATCCGGAGTTTATGTTTATATTTTTTTCTTCATCTTCTGATTCTTTCTTTTATGGTGTTGATTTTCTTCCTATTTTTCTACATCTTTTTGTCCTTTCTCTCTACCTACATGTTTTTTTTTCTTTTCTTTGTCATTTCGCTCTTCCTATATTTTTTTTCTTCTTCTATTGGGGACGCTTATTTTTTATTTTCTTATTTTGTCTTCTCTCCTATTTCCTTTATTATTTCTTTTTATTATCATTACTTGGGGTTGCTGAATTTTTTTTTATTCATTTTTATATTTTATCTTTTTCTCTCTTCTATATTTCTTTTTTTTTGTGGTATATTAGTGTGAATTAATGAGAGGGAAGGTTCGTTTAATATACATTTTCATCGTGCTGATATATATATATATATATATATATATATATATATATATATATATATATATATATATATATATATATATATATATATATATCACTCATGCTCTTTCAAACAATGATATTAATGATGATGATGATGATGATGATGATAATGATAATGACAATAATAGTTACCTAAAAGATTATGTATCATTCTACTTAAATACAAGGAAAAATACACTCAAATCTTATTTCCACTTAAAAAACATTTCTATTTCACAATTACCACTTAACTCACCATACAAAATATCTCCCCTTCCCTCTTTCTCTCTCCCTCTCTCCCTCGTCTCTCTTCTCTCTCCCCTCTCCCTCTCTCCCTCTCTCTCTTTCCCCTTTCCCTCTCTCCCTTCTCCAATCCCCTCTCTCTCTCCCTCTCTCCCTCTCTCTCTCCCCTCCCTCTCCCTCTCCTCTCTCCCCTCTTCCCTCTCCCTCTCCCACTCTGTCCTCCCCCTCTCTCCCCTTCCCTCTCCCACTCTCCCTCTCTCCCCTCAGCCCCAGCACAGCCTCCCTGACGTGTTTCTGTGGATGATAAGCGGCGGCAAGAGGGTGGCCTACCAGCGCATCCCCACCAGGCATCTCATCTACTCCCCGGTGGACCTGGAACGGGGCAAATCCTGCGGCGTCACCCAGACTCTCTTTCTCAAGGTCGTGGGGGAGGGGAGTAGGATTTTTTTTATGTGTGTGGGTAAAGGAGGTTTTTTTTTTTTTTTTTTTTTTTTTTTTTTTTTGTTTTTTTTTTTTTTTTTTTTTTTTACTCACTTTTTTTTTTTCCTATCTTTGATGTGGTTGAGTTTGATTTTTGTATTGTATATTTCCGTGTGTCGGTGTGTGTCGAGAGTATTTTTTGTTTTTGTTTTTTGTTTTTTGTTTTTGCTTCTTTCTTTTCCTCTCTTCCTCTCTTCCTCTCTTCCTCTCTCTCTCTCTCTCTCTCTCTCTCTCTCTCTCTCTCTTCTCTCTCTCTCTCTCTCTCTCTCTCTCCCTCTCTCTCTCCTCTCTTCTCTCTCTCTTCTCTCTCCTCTCTCTCTCTCTCCTTCTCTCTCTCTCTCTCTCTCTCTCTCTCTCTCTCTCTCTCTCTCTCTCTCTCTCTCTTTCTCTCTCTCTTCTCTCTCTCTCTCTTTCTCTCTCTTTCTCTCTCCTTTCTCTCTCTTTCTTTCTCTCTCTCTCTCTCTCTCTCTTCTCTCTCTCTCTCTCTCTCTCTCTTCTCTCTCTCTTCTCTCTCTCTTCTCTCTCTTCTCTCTCCTCTCTTCTCTCTCTCTCTCTCTCTCTCTCTCTTGTGTTTTTGTTGTGTGTATATTTTGTGTATGTATATATGTATATGTATATGTATATATATATATATATATATATATATATATATATATATATATATATATATATATATATATATATATTAATATATATATATATATATATATATATATATATTATATATATATTATATTATATATATATATATATATATATATATATATATATATATATATATATATATATATATATATATATAGTGTGTGTGTGTGTGTGTGTGTGTGTACATATGTGTATACATTCATGTACTTGTGTCTACATACATGTATATATGCATTTGCCTCCAAGCACACCCACGCCTGTATAACCTAACCCAACGCCCCCGCCCGCGCCCGCAGCTCCCCGGACGCAAGTCGAGCGGGCCGGGCGGCTGGGCCATCCAAGCCAAGCTGCAGATCTACCTTTGGCTGGGCATGATGAAGCACAAGAAGCACTTCCTGCCCGGCATTCCCAAGGGCTACGAGACGCCGTACGAGCTGAGGAACATCGAGAGGACGATGACGCTGCCGCCGATCACGCTGCACTACACGCAGAAACAGGTGGGTTGTTTGTTGTTTTTTTTTAGGAGGTTGTGGTGAGGTGGTGGTGGGGATGGGGAGAGGTCGGAAAGCGGGGAAGAATTTGAGTAAAGACGGTGAGGAAGAATTATAAAAAAGGAGTATTGATTTTTTTTTTTTTTTTTTAGAGTTGTGGGGAAAAGGGAAATACACGCAGAAACAGGTGTTTTTTTTTTTTTTTTTTTTTTTAGAAGTTGTGGGAGGCGGTGGTGGGGGAGAGGGTGGAGAAGAGTGGAGGAATTTGAGGAATATGTTGGAATTATAGAAAAGGAGCAAGATGCTTTTTTGGAAGTTCTGGAGATGGTGGGGAAGAGGGGAAGAATTTGAGTAAGACGGTGGGAGGAATTATAGAAAAGGAGTGAGATTTTTTTAGAAGTTGTGGGGAAGAGGGGAAGTGGGGAAAAAGGGGAAATTGAGTAAGATGGTGGAATTATGAAAAGGGAGTGAGATTTTCTTTTTGAAGTTGTGGGAAGAGGAGAGAGAAGTGTGGAAGGCGGGGGAGAGGGTGGGGAAGAATGATAGAAAAAGAGTGAGATGTGATAGGGTTTCCCGAAGTTGAGTAGAATTGTAGGAAGAATTATAAGAATTGAGTAAGACGATCAGTAAAAAAGAGTAATTTCCTTATTCAGAATGTGGGTAAGATTTCCAGAACCTGTCTGAGAAGATGAGTAATATCTCCATTTTTCGAGTAAGATTATGAGCACAGTGATGTTGAGTAAGCCGGTGTAGTATTTGCAGTAAGATATGAGGCTAAATAAATGTGATTTATATAATGTTAATGCAGTTCATCAAAATGGAGTATGTCAAATCTGCATTGCAAATAAAAGCTTTTAGATTTATGCAAATGCTATTTGTGATATGAGAATGGACAATCAGAATTATTTAAATGACACTTGTGATGCAAGGAATATACATCGGATATATATATATATATATATATATATATATATATATATATATATATATATATATATATATATATATATATATATATATATATATATATATATATATATATATATATATAAGAAAAATCATAGAACATTTATGTTATCGTAGATAAATATTCTGAATAAAACAAATTCACGGAAAGATATACACACAAAAAAGGTAAAGTTATGTTTTTTTTTCTCAAAGATCTTCCAGCTGCGCGCACATGTTAAATCTAAATTTAAAAAAAATCCAATTACGAAAGACAGACATTATTCCAACAGAAACAAACGCAGAGAAGGATAAACACACGAAAAAATAAAAGATATGTAATTTTTTCTCTCTCTAACAGGTCTTCCAGCTGAGCGCGCACATATTAAATCTTAAGATGATAAGAAGTGCTTAAACACTTATACAATTGCACACAGACATTCTTTCAAATGGAACAAACCCACAGAGATAAATACACACGAAAAAGAGTTAGAAATATGTAATTCTTTTTTTTACATATTTTATTCAGATATTATTCCGACTAAAATAAAATCATACACACACACAAAAAGGAGTTAAAGATACGTCCTTCATGAAGAAACCCACAATGCACAAACTAGATTTAGACTTGAAGTTGGAATCCGGAAGGATGTCGAAACTTTTGTATCATTTCAGTAAATCTAGTCTGTATATTGTGTTTTTTCTACCATTGTATCAACCTCGTTAGAGTGATTTTCCATTGTAATAACCTCGTTAAAGTGATTTTCCATTGCATCAACCTCGTTAAGGTGATTTTCCATTGTATCAACCTCGTTTAAGTGATTTTCCATTCAGATATTGCATTATTTTTCTTCTCTCTCTCTCTCTGACAGATTTTCCAGCTGCGTGCCCACATGTACCAGGCCAGGTCACTCATCGCCTCCGACAACTCAGGTCTCTCTGACCCGTTCGCGAGGGTCATCATCGGAGAGCACTGTCGAGAGACTCAGGTCAGCTGCCGCGTGAACTTTGACCTCGTAGGAATAATGGGGACATATTATTTGATTTTTCTTTATCTGTGCAAGTGTTCGTCTATTTTTTTACCATTGGCATTATTTAAGGGGCATATATTTTTCTTTAGATTCCTAGAGGTATGTTTTTTAGGGTAATTATTTTTTAATATTTGTATTCTTATTGATACTGGTAGCGATACATAGACGCATTGCAGTTATTGTCGATATCAATATGTGGATATATTGATAACGTACTAATATATATGAAATAATAACGGCAGGGATAATAATGATGATAATAACTCGAGATTGGTAATAACAGTACTGATATCAATGATAAACATATCCTTGCAATAACAACCCCGGTCACTGTTGCATGAACACAAACAACATCAATCACCTAATTGCCAAATGCTAAATAATGAAAATAGTAATCTTGACAACGATTTTCTCACCTCAGCGATAATGAGATCTCAGTTAGATCCTCATCCTGGCTAACATCCTCATCTCAATAGTCTCATCTCGACGAACGTCCTCCCAGCATCCTCCTCATGCAGTGTCCTCATCTCAGCATCCTCATCTCACTTGTCCTTTTCCTCCCAGCAACCGTCTCATCTCATCTCATTTCAACACCCTCGCCTGAATAGTCTCCTCATAACATCCTCACCTCATCCTCATCTCAACATCCTCACTAAATGCCCTCATCATCTCATCTCATCCTCCTCATCTCAACATTGTCCTCAGTTGAACATCCTCATCTCAACATCATGACCTCATCCTCTTCATCTCATCCCCCTCATCTTAACGCCCTCCTCCCAACCAGCTCAACTCATCCTTTTTATCTCCTCCTCAACACCCTCCTCCTCACTCTTCCTCTTCACCTCGTCCACTCTTCTCACCTTCTCCTCCTCATCGCGTTCTCCTCCTCACTCGTCCTTTCCTCCTCACCTCGTCCTCCTCCACTTCCTCCTTCACCTTCCTCCTTTACCTCGTCCTCCTCACCTCCTCATCCTCCCCTCTCTCATCCCACCACCTCCTCCTCCACCTCCTCCTCTCCTCCTCCTCCTCCTCCTCCTCCTCAGGTGATCGACGAGACGCTGAGTCCGACTTGGACGAGATGCTGGTCCTCTCGACGACATCCTCGTGTACGGGACCAAGGAGGAGATGAAAGCTCAGCCTCCGCTCATCGTCGTCGAGATTTTCGATCAGGATAAAGTGGTAAGGGAGAGAGTGGGGGGAGGGAGGAGGGAGGGGGTTGGTGGATAGAGGGAGGGGAGGGGAGGGGAGGGGGTTGGGTGAGGGTGTGTGGGTGTGAGTGGTTGTGTGTGTGGTGTTGGGGGGGGGGGGGGTGCATGTGTGTAGGTTTTGATAATTGTGTATGTTTGTGTTTGCGTGTGTATGTATGTGTGTGTCTTGTTTATAAACTTGAGGTTGTAAATGCAGATGCAAAAAATGTCACACAGAAATCCATAACCAAATGGAGTTATGTAATTAATCTGAGAAATGCTTTCTTCCTCCTTTCCCACTCCGCCCCCTTCGTCCCATCCTGCACCTACCCCCTACCCCCTACTTCCCCATCTCCCTCACCACACCTTCGTCCTTTTCTCATCCTCACCCATCTCTCCTCCCCACATCCCTGTCCTCCTGCTTCCCCACCCCTCCTTTCCTGCCTTCCTCCCGACCACCCCGCCTCCCTCTTTCCTCTACATCCCAACCTCCCCTACCAACCTCACCACCAACCCTTCCTTTTCCTTTCCTCCGCACTTCTTCGCTCCAACCCTTCCCCCTTCCTTCCTCCCTCCCCACCACCCCTCCTCTCCTTCCTCCTCCTTCCTCACCCAACCCCTCCCTTCCTTCCTCATCCCCCCCTCCCCCCCTCCTCCCTCCTCACCTCCACCTCCTCCCTCCTCCTCCCACCCCTCCCACCCCACTCCCACCTCCCTCCCTCACCTCCCTCCCCCGTTCCCTCCCCCCCTCCCAGGGCAAATCGGAGTTCATCGGGAGAGCCCTGGCACGACCCCACATCAAGCTACGGGAGGAGCCCTACGAACGACCCCACCTCGAATGGCACGACCTCTTCCGGGGGACGGACCCGGGAGCTGCTGGCGACCTTCGAGCTCCTGCAGGTGAGGGAGAGGGGCTTCCCGAAGGCGTGGTGGTCGTTGTTTATTTGTTTGTTAGATTGTTTTTTTTGTGGTGTTTGTTTAAGTTTTTTTTCAGGGGGTGGAGTTTGATTTGTGTTTGTTTGTTTATGTTTTTGTTTTGTTTTTATCCAGCTCTATTTCCGTTTAGTTGTTTAGTTGTCTGATTAAAAACTGGGCATAATATGTATATATGGTTGCCACAATATCAATCCTGCGTCAGTTCATTCATACAATCCTCTAACTCTTTCTTTATCCTTTCCCTCCATTTGTCCCTTCCTCCCCTCCCATCCCTCTAAACGTCTTCCATCCTTCCTTACTTCTATCATTCAATTATTCATTGATTTCTTTTTTCCTCCCTTCCTTCATTCTTTCCTTTCTTCCTTCCTTCCTCCCATGCCCATCCTCCCTCCTCCTCCCTCCTCCTTTCCCTCCTTCCCTCCTTCTTTCCCTCCTTCCCTCCCCAGTTCCAGGACGGCGAGGAGGGAGGGGACGTGATCGCCGTACCCCAGGCCAAGGAGTACCACGGGGGAGACAGCGGACCCCTAATGCCGGTCCCACGGGGTATCAGGCCCACGCTCGCCAAGTACAGGCTGGAGGTAGGTTGGGGCTTTGAGGGGAGGGGCTTGTTTGAGGGGGAGGGGCGTGTTTGAGGGAGGGCTTCTTTGAGGGGGAGGGAGGAGGATGAGAGGGGCTTGTGTGTGTTTCGGAGGGTGTTTGTGGGGGGTTGTGTGGTGTGTGTGTGTGTGTTTGTGTATGAGGGTGATTATACATACATGTAAAGATATACGTAATAAATAGAATAACAATATAGATAAAAAAAACACATAAGACGCACACAAACAAACCAACACAAACAAACACACACATTACGGACAAACAAAAGACTGTAACTCGCATTCCACAAACAGGATAAACAAATAAACAAAATAAAAAAAGATAACAAATCAAACTCATAAAACGCCAAAACTCCCTCATCCACAAACAAAACAAACAAGCAAAATGACAGGAAACAGAATCAAAAACATAAAATAGTAATGATGATAAGATAAAATGGAATAATAGAAACAAAAAGATAAAGAAATAATAATGATAATAAAATGAGATGGAATAATAGAATCAAAAACATAAAAAAGAAATAATAAAATAAGATGGAATAATAGCAACAAAAAGATAAAGAAATAATATCAATAAAATGAGATGGAATAATAGAATCAAAAACATAAAAAGTAATGGTAATAAGATAAAATGGAATAATAAAATAAAAAAGTAATAATAATAAAATGAAATGGAGTAATGGAATCAAAAATATTAAAAAGTAATAATGATAAAATAAAATGGAATAAAAGAATCAAAAACATAAAATGATGATAATAATAATAAAATGGAATGGAATAAGAGAATCAAAAACATAAAAAATAATAGTAATAAAATAAAATAGAATAATAGAATCAAAAACATAAAAAAATAAAACGAAATAACAGAATAAAAAACAAACGAACAAAAATGAAATAAAAATGGGAAAAAATAACCTCCATGAATCGCTCCTCCACAGGTGCTGTTCTGGGGCCTCCGCGACCTGAAGCGCATCCACCTGCTGACGGTGGATCGGCCGCGAGTGGATGTGGAGGTGGCCGGGCACATCATCCAGTCAGCTGTGATCACGTCAGCGCGGAGGAACCCCAACTTCACGAATCCTGTGAAGTACATCGATTTGGTGAGTCCTGGGGGGCGGAGGTGGGAAGGGAGGGAGGGAGTGGGGGGGATGGGGTGGAGGGAGGAAAGGAGGGTGTAGGGGATGGGGGGTTGAGTCCTGGGTGGAGGGGAAGGGGAGGGGAGTAGGAAATGGGGTGGACGGAGGGAAAGGAGGGGGAATGGGGGATGGGGATGGAGGTTGAGTCCTTTGTGTTGCAGGATGGAGGGAGATGGAGGAGATTGCGGGGGAATTGTGGGAGAAGGAGAGATGGAGGAAAAAAGTGAAAAAAGGGGTTTGTTTTCGTTCCGTAGATTGCCTTCGGTATAACTCGCGCGCGTTCTTGTTCTTCCCTTCGTCGTCCTTACTTCCAATCCCCAATCCGCCAGGAACTCCCGGAGCAAGAGCTGTACTGCCCTCCAATCACCATCCGAGTCGTGGACTGTCGGAGCTTCGGGAGGTTCACTCTGGTCGGGACGCACATCATCTCGAACCTCCACCGCTACACGTGGACGCCCACGACGAAGAGGGAGAAGGAGGCGGCGGCGAGGAACGCGTCGCTGGTGCAGTTGCAAGGTGAGGACTGGGGAGTGGAGGGGAGGAGTGGGGAGGGGTAAGAAGGAGGGGGGGAGGGAGGAGAAAAGAAGGTGGAGGAAAAGGGGGACGTAGAGGGGATCATTATTTCCAACAGCCTTAATCAGAAACGAGATGTATTCCAAAGAATCTAAATGCCAACACAAAAATAGCCAATTATTTGAGTTATTTGCAATTATTTCAAGTCTGTGGTCGGAGCATCGGCGCTGTCGGGCGTACGAAAACTCGTCTGGTCAAGGTGTCGTACCGCTGTCTCACACAAGGAACACCCCGTGGCACGACGGTTTCTGTACATGTATAAGAAATAATGATTGTATGATAATTGAGATCTGAATGGCTTACACCCGATGCCACATCAAATGCTAGAACGTTGGTTTAAAACTGAATTATTCCGTTAGTAGATATTGACAAAAATCTATACCTGATGGGTTTGAAGATGGAAACTAAAAAATCCAACATACTCATCATTTCTATAACTATTGCTAGAATGATCACAGAGATAATAGTAATTACATCAATAACAATAATGATTATTTATTCCCAATTTATCAATGCTGCCTTCATGCGTTTCATTGTAAAATATCTTTTAGTCTTCCTTAAATGGCCAAATGAAGAGTTACAAAATAAAATTAAGAAATATTTGGCATTTTACCAATTCGGCGAGTGAGAGAGCACATGCTTGTTGACGAGCTGAATGGACATGTTGGCACGCCTGTGTGGGCAGAGTTTAGACTTGAAATTACATGAAACTTGGCAGCAAAAAGGATGATAATGAAAATAAAGATTGCAAGAAATTGTAGATAAGGACACTGCAGATAAAGCCTCTCCAGTCACTTAATAAAAGACCCAACCAAACCTAAACCCCAAGCCACTCTAACCTAACCTAACCCCTCCAACCGCCCTTCTTCCCCAGACGACCCGAACGGCGTGGGGAACAACAACGCCCTTGTCCCCAACAACGTCCACGGTGGAGGAGGTGGAAGCGCCGCCTACAGAGGGAACCACGAGCGAAGTCCTCTCCTGCAGAAGGACACCATCATCACCATCGACTATGTGCGTGTAGGATATTATCGTTCCTTTGGTTTGTTTCTTTGTTTGTTTGTTTGTTTATGTGTGATTCTTTCCTTTCGTGTATTGTTGATTCTTTTATATATGTTTATATATATACACGTGTTTTTTTTATTAATGGTAATTTTAAGTTAGTTTATGTAAGTTTTTTCATGATTCATTTTATGTAACTTTTGCTTGGTGGAATTCATTTTGTGGTTGCTTTGCAATGATTTAATACGTTTTTTCAGTTTGTTTTACTCACTAAAAGAGAAAGAGAGATAGAGAGAGATACAGACAGACAGAGAGAGCCCGAAAGATAGAGAGAGAGATACAGACAGAGAGAGAGACGAGAGACAGACAGAAAGAGAGAAAGAGAGAAGACAGAGAGAGAACGAGAGACAGAGAGAGAGAGAGAGAGAGAGAGAGAGAGAGTGAGAGCGAGAGACAGACAGAGAGAGCGAGGACGACAAACAGAGAAAGAGCGAGAGCGGGAGCGAGAGACAGACAAAGACAGCGAGAGAGAGAGACAGGCAGAGACAGAGAGAGAGCGAGAGACAGAGACAGAGAGAGAGCGAGCGACAGAGACAGAGGGAGAGCGAGAAAGAGAGAGAGAGACAGACACAGAGCAAGAGCGAGATGCAAGAGTAAGAGCAAGAGAGAGACAGAGGCAGAGATAGAGAGACAGAGAAAGTGAAAGACGACAGATAAAGAGACAGAATGAAATTTAAGAGCGAGCGAGCGTCCAGCCAACCAGATGCCCCCATCCCAGCACCCAGCGAGCGCCCCTCGCGGTCGTCCCTCATCCTGACGTCCCTCTCACCTCATCTCTCTTCCCACTTCTCATATTTTCCTCTCTTCTCCCTCCCCTTCTCCTCCTCAGGGATCTGGCGCCGTCTCCAAGCTCGTGGGCGTGACGAAGAAGGAGAAAGCGGAAGCGAACAGAAGACGGAAGCAGAGTATAGAAGTAGAAGAGGAGGAGGAAGAGAACAGGGATTGGTGGACGAAATACTTCGCGTCGCTGGAGGCCGTGGCCATTGTAGGTGTTGTGAGTTGTTTGTTGTGGTTTGGAACGGGGTTGTTGAAGGACTCTGTTGATTATACGGCAGAAACAGTTGGAATATATACTTGCGTAGATATGCAGGGTTGTAGAATATCTTGATTGTATAACGGATACAATTGGAAAATGAATTATAATAGGAGAGGGATATTTCCCGTAAATTCAAAAATAGTTTTTATTTATTTGTTGATTATACATCATATAAAGTTGGAAGACATACTAGCATTGTCATGATAAGGAAGGGAAACGGAACTGTATCTCTTGTAGATTCAGAATTAATTAATTTACCAACTCCTCTATTTATTCATTTACCTACATATTATTTACCAACTTATTGAATATTTCATCGGCACCATCTTGACTTTCGACCATAAATCCCCCCCCCCTCACCACCACCAGCAACAGCAGGAGAGCAGGGGGGCGAGGGAGCGAGCAGACAACCCCGACGGCGAGCAGACGCAGCAGCAGGAGGCCCAACGGGAGGCGGCGGCGGACAAGAAGAAGCACCACACCTTCAAGGCGTCGTCGACGGCGGCGAAGCTTGCGGCGAGACTCAGCCCGAAGACGCAGAGGAGAAAACCCAAGCAGAATATCGCTCTCATGAAGGTGGGTTCGGGAGGTGGGGGGATAAAGGGGCGATGGTGGATAGATTAAGAGAGAGGGGAAAGTAAGAGGAAGGAGGAAGGAGGAGGGAAGGAGAGGAGGGAGGAAGGAAGGGAGAGGGGAGGAAAGAGGGAGGAAGGAAGGACAGGGGAGGGTAAAGAGGAAGGGAAGGAAGGAGAGAGGGAAGGAGAAGGAGGGAGAGAGAAATGGAGGGAGGGAGGAAGGAAGAAAGAAAGAAAGAAGAAGAGAAAGAGACAGAGATAGAAAAAAAAGAAAAAGATCAAGAAAAACATACAAACCCCTCTTCTAACCCCCTTATTAACCCCCCCCCCTCCAAACAGGTGATTCCCGGAGACCTGGAGACGGAATTCAACGGCTTTCGAGAGTGGCTTCACACGTTCGAGCTGTACCGAGGCAAGAAAACCGGGGACGAACTGGAGGACGAGAACCGGGTCGTCGGCAAGTTCAAGGTGCGGATTACCGGGAGATTACAGTATTTGATGTTTGTTATAGTATCCGATTAAGTGATTCAGGTGAAAGTATAAGTAAATGAATAAAAAGGATAATGTAAGGTAAAAATATATAATTTTAAAAAATCACACGTTTATAGATTCCCAACTGAATGTAGATTGACATTTTCTGCGAGATTCAGTCAAAGAAGAAAACAATTCGCAAATACCTGAAAACTTCAAAACTAATTCAACTTTTGATTTGAATTTATCATTTAATTTAACATCGATTTATTTAACAGATGATTCTATTAAGACCACCATTCAACTTTTGAATTTGATGAGACACTCACTTAACTTTTGATGCTGATAAGACCTTCATCCAACTCGATGCGACATTCATTCACTTTTTATAATTAATTAGTCTTACGTTACTCACTTACTTTGATTCTGATCTTCATCCAACTCTTGATTTCGATGCAACATTCATTCACATTTTTATTATCATTAAACAGTCTTACGTTACTTAAGCAAATCTGCCCTTACCTCCCAGGGCTCCCTCAAGCTGTACCGATGGCCTCTGCCGAAGGACATAGACGACACGACAATCACAGGAGGCGACCCACAGTATGGCTTCTTCCAGGTAGGGATTAAACACAGGTTGGAAGGAACTGATTTGAGGTGTTTGTTATTTGTTTGTTTGTAAGGTTTGATTGGATTGATTGGATATAGGAAGCTTGAGAGAATTGTTGTTTGGTTTGGTTTTATAAGAAATAAAGGAAATGTTTCAGGATTCTTTTTAGTGTACAAATTGCAATGTTTAACTGATATTGCTTTAAGGTTTGTAAAAGGTTTTAAACGGGGCGTCGTGGCCTTAATTTGACTCTAATTACATATATTGTTTTATTTTTCTTTGTGATCTAGAAATGGAATGTGTCCATTATCCCAAAATCGTAAAAAATCCTTGTCTTATTCATGTTTGTTCCTTCCTTAATTGTATTTACTTCATTTCAAAATTCATATAAATGTTTGTCGTTCAAGGTAACTCATAAACGAACTAATCTAAATATGTATTCGATTTCAGCCGGTACTCAGTTCCACAATTATATTTTCTAAAGACGTATCAGATTTCCACACAGGAACCACCATCAAAAACGTCAGTTTCTATTTCACTTCAAACTTCACAACCATATCAAAATCAAATTCAAATTTGAATTGTAAATCAAACATCCCCCTTGGTTTGTATTTTTCCTTCTACCGCTCTCTTTCGGACGACCCATTGACGCTCCAGTCACATTTCTATTTCTAAATCAAAATCAAAATTGCCAACGTATATAAAAAAGAGAAAAAAAAAAAAAAGAAAAAAAAAAAAAAAGCTTTCTGTCGAGCAACTCACTCTTTGATTTAAAAAAAGAATAAATAAATAAATAAATAAATAAAAATCACAATCCCTTGGGGCTTTCCCCCGAACAACCCAGATGACGCTCCGGTCAGACTTCCATTTCAATTCCAAAATCAAATTCGAAAACCTTCACTCCCACAGGGCCTTCCCTCCAACGACCCGATCCACGTCCTGGTGAGAGTGTACGTGGTCCGTGCCTGCGACCTTCATCCCATGGACCTGAATGGGAAAGCCGACCCTTACATCCTGATCTACCTCGGGGGCAAGAAAGTGTCCGACAAAGAGAACTACATTTCGAAGCAGTTGAATCCCGTCTTTGGCAAGTGAGTGTTGTGGGGGTGGGGGTGGGATGATGTTGGAGGGGACGGAGGATGGGGGTATTTTTGTGTGTGGGTAGGTTGGTAGATAGGGGGGGGGTAGATATACTGATAGGTTGGTAGGTTGGTAGGTAGAGAGAGGTAGGTCGATAGATAGATAGTTTGATTGATAAACAGATAGAAAATAAGAGAGACAGGCAGATAGACAGACGTAAATATACTTAGCCATATAGACAGATACAGGTATAAATGGATAAAAACAAATTGTTGATATATCTATATTCAGGGGCGTGCAGATATATATTTCCATTTAAACTTATCTTCAAACAATAATCATTAGCCTAAAGCCTCATAGACATGAAGCCTAAAACATTGCCTGAATTGTTGCTGGTCAGATGTCAAAAACAGGATACACACATGCTTCTAAACAGGTCACACACGTATTTAAACGTGTCATACGATAACAGGTAACAGTGTCTCGAAACATGGACACAAGCACAAACACAGTAATACAAACAACAAGAAGAAATGGAAACAGCAACAATATGAAATGTATATGGTTGTTTCCTGTTTGTCTCGAAACATGTCCCGGATTCAATAATTTAATCGAATGAGGTCGACTATGCATGCAAAAGTACTTTCGGTACCCTATAACGAATATTTCGAACATGAATTGAAAACACGTTTCGAGACAGTATGCAAACGTACTCGCATAGCCTCAGAGCCAATGTTTCTAATATTAATTAAAATCGCGTTTCGAAACTGAATGCAAACTTAATCGCATAGTCTCATAGCTAATCCTTCAACATTTGAGTTTTTTATTTGTACCATATTATTATATATTTTGTACTATTTATTTATATATTTTATGAATCTATTTAATTCATTTTTTATTTCTGTACTTATTTATTAATTTGTTTCTCAGCTTATTTATTTATTTACCTATTCATCAGTTCATTTATTTATTTATCCATCTTTTCATTCATCCATCCATTTTTTAGTGTGTAGGGTGTAGCTTGTCCTTTTTTATGCCTTCGATTGTTTATTTTATGATACATGCTGTTAATGTCAATTTACTGATACGATTTTTAAAATTACCATTGCCATTTTTCATTGTTTATTATTAATGGCAGACAAAAACTGTATGCCTAAGAAATCAGTATCAGTTTGATTTGATTCATGATAGTTGTCGTTAATATTGTTCGTTTTTACTAATATCACTTATTATCAACATCATTACCAGTATTATCATTATCAGTTGTCATCATTTCGATTATATGATTATTGTAATTATCACAATTATAATAGTTATCATTATTATCACCACTAATACGGTCATCATCATTATAAATATCACTATCACTATCACCATCATTGCCATAATAACCACACCATCATTATAATTACCACGGTCACCATAATGCCCACATCGTCTCCTTACTCACTATTACCACCACCATTACCACAACGACCACACCATCCTCATAACCACTATCACTCTTACTACCACCACCCTCTCACTATCACACCTCCCTCTCACTATCCCCTACACCACCCACTCACTATCACCCCTCCCCCTCTTACTACCACCACCCTCTCACTATCCCCCTCTCTCTCTCCCCGCACCCCAGGTCGGGCTACAACCAGTGGCGCGACCCGATGAAGCCCACGCAGATCCTGGCCCGGTTCTGCAAGGAGGGGCGCCTCGACGGGCCTCACTACGGGCCGGGGAAGGTCAGGATCGGCCCCAAGACCTTCACGCTGCAGAACGACGACGAGCACGACCCCGGCAGGTTTCGGATGCTAGGTATGATCGGTAAGAAGGGGGTCTTTTGGTTGGTGCGAGGGGAGGGAGGTCCTTCTGGGGAGTGTGGGGGGGGGGGGGGTTTGTAGTGTGTGGGGGATGTGATTGTTATTGGGGAGTGGGTGGGGTGGGTGGTGGTATTTGTGTGCGTTTGTTTGTTTTTACTGAAATGTGTGTTTCTATGCATGGTGGAGGGCAGTTGTCCACGTGTGTATTTATCCGTATGTGTGCCTGTAAAGTTGTTCATGTGCGTGTGTGCGTGTGTGTGTGTGTGTGTGTGTGTGTGTGTGTGTGTATATTCATAAATACATATATAGAGAGATAGATAGATAGATAGATGTGTGTGTATGTGTGAAACAAATTAAATACTAAATCAATAAACATATTAATACATAAGCAATAGACATTATGGTACTTTCTGTCGAGACACTGGCTTATTTCAGAGAACAACTTGCGGGTCTAATATCTTTCCATTAAGTGGGTCCTTGAGCCGATACGCACCCCCATCACTTATCACTTCTGCCACTTCAAATGGTCCTCTCCATTTCATCTGCAGTTTTCCAGTGATACCTCAAACATTTCCTTTTATAAAAATACAAACGCAACTATGATCTCGGTAGTTTTTCAGTCTAGCTTCTGTCGTTTCCTTCACAATCTCCTGCGCTTTTGCGACATTATCACTGTCTGGTTCAGTCTGTGATAAGCGTCTCGACATATACATATATAGGTAGATAGATAGATAGATAGATAGATAGATAGATAGATAGATAAGGTCCGAAACAAATGAGACATAGCAAAATAACCCAAAGAACACCCCATCCCCAGCGAGCGAAGAACAGCTGGCACTCGCCGTTCTGCACCGATGGGAGGAAGTGCCAAAGGTCGGGTGCCGCCTGGTGCCTGAACACATCGAGACGAGGCCCTTGTACAACCCCGATAAGCCAGGCATAGAGCAGGTATTTTTTTAATCTATTTTCTTTTTTTTCGTGTATGATGCGTGTTATTGTGAAGATTTTATTATGTTATCAAATGCTGCTGTATTTTTGTTTTAATGAGTGATATTAATAGGTGATGTTGATAATGCTGCTGATGATAATGATAATGATAAAAACACTCACAATGTTAATATGGCAAGATTATTGACAATCAGTGAAATAGTGATTAAAATAATAACAATGAAAAAAGAACAGCAATACCACTCCCACTCCTAAACATTAATACCCCCCCCCCCTTACCCCCCAAGGGCAAGATCGAGATGTGGGTGGACATGTTCCCGATGGACATGCCCCTGCCCGGCCCGCCCCTCGACGTCACGCCCAGAAAACCCAAGAGCTACGAACTCCGTGTCATTATTTGGAATACCGACGACGTGGTTCTCGAGGACGACGCGTTCTTCACCGGCGAAAAGATGTCGGATATTTACGTCAAGGGGTGAGTGGTGGGGTGTGGGAGGAGGGGGAGGGGAGGGAGGATTGGGGGGGTGGGAAAGGAGGGAGAAGGAGGGAGAAGGTGAGGGGGAATTGGGGTTGATTAGAGGGGGCGGAAGGAGGTAGGGGAGAGGACAGGGAAGGGGTGGGTTTTCTAGGGGGTGTTGGGGGTGGTGTGTTGTGTGCTTGTGTGTATGTTTGTATGTATGTACAGTTTCCCACATTTCCAACTGGTACACTACGAATCTGGAGGTGACCAATATCATCTGGCAACACTTGGGTAGTATGTAGTATTCCGTGAGAGAGAGAGAGAGAGAAAAATGGAGCATCAGTATCGACCTGGGATGTGCCTAATCTATCTCCTGTCTCTGACGACCAGACAGAATTTTCTGATCTCATATTCTCTGTAAGTTTTGAATCAGTTTAAGCGGATCTCTCCATGTGACCCGAGTTGTTAGAATAAACAACCTATTCAGTGATTGGGTAATTTGCCATTCATAAATTCCGTAAGAATGTTGCGGAGAGACAATGAATCGGGTGAGAAAACCTTACGATTTACGTTACGGATATAATATGCGATTCTTAGGTTGCCTTCACAAATTAATGTGTTTACCTTCACGATTATAACGAAAACTTATATATATATATTTTACAAACATATTTTTTGTCAGAAAATGATCTGAGTTAAATGTTGTCATCGATGTTTTGCTATAATGATTGTGCTCAAGTTGCAGGTATACTAGTTCCAATTCCTCTTTCAAGCAATGATGTTGACATCGGACAAAACACTGGATTTTGTTTTCATTCATAGCATTCAATTCACAGAATACTGGATACTATGCATGTATTGCCAGAAATAAATAAATTCCTCGTACAGTCAAAATTTTTGTCAAGCATGTTTCGAATTCCGGTTCGAAGATCAGCATAGTACCTCGGGCCGGATTCTCAAAGGAGCCTTAAGTTGAGGCGCGCTGGAGGCCTTAACCGTCCTGGGGCCGGATTCTCAAACGCGTTAAGGCGCCGTATCTCTTAAGGCGCCTTAACTTACGGCCGAGCGATCTACATACATACACAGAGCAAGGAAACCGCCATATTGATGCGAGTTAAGGCGCCTTAGGTTAAGGCAGAGGGAGAGCAGCCTTCCGCGCTTGTCGGCGATCGGGAAATCAAAACTCTTCGCTCTTATATAAGGGAAATACAGCAGGACGGTTAAGGCCTCTAGTGCGCCTTAACGTAAGGCTTTTTTGAGAATCCGGCCCCAGCTGTCTTTCCCTTGTACAAGAGCGAAGAGTGTTGATTTCTCGCCCGCCGGAAAGGGGCTAAAGGCTGCTCTCCCCCTGCCTTAACTCGCACCAATATGGCGGTTTCCCTGCTCTGTGTATGGGTCGTAAGATCGCTCGGCCGTAAGTTAAGGCGCCTTAAGGAGATACGGCGCCTTAACGCGTTTGAAAATCCGGCCCCTCACTATTTGTATAGGGTAAAATAAAAAGATTCGAAACTCCAATTCATTAACCGAGTTTTGTCCGCGATTGTACCCTATGGGTGTATCAGTTGGAACTGTAGGGAGTGTGTGTGTGTGTGTGTGTGTGTGTGTGTGTGTGTGTGTGTACACGTATGTATGTGTAGCACATGAATATACTTTTATGTGTGATGTATTTGATGTTTACCTTTTGATGGGAATTTAATCTGTTTTATGGTTTACCTATTAACTTTTCCCTTACAATACCCACACTCATAGCAAATATTGGTAGAAAAGGAAAAAGAGAAGTAAAGAGGTATATAGATAGACAGGATAGGGTGGATTAAGAGAGAGAGAGAGAGAGAAGATAGAAGAGATAGAGAAGAAGAAAGAAGAAAGTAAGAGAGAGAGAGATAAGGAAAGAAATAAAGGAAGATAGAGGAAGAAGGAAAGAAAGAAAGGAAGATAGATAGATACAGAGAGAGAGAAAAACAGAGACAGAGACTGACAGAAAGAAAGACAAAGAGAGAGAGAGTGAGAGATAGTTGAAAACGGCAACCCTCCGACCGGGCTGCCCAATACCCAACCCCGCACCACATCATATATTCCCCTAGTCTAACCCACTATTCTCTCATCCAGGTCACTCAAGGGGAATTTAAGGCATCAAAAGGGGTTCTGGGTTGGTGGTTGGCACTGACATTTCCCTCAGGCACTGTACCTCTGCACTGTACGAGTCTTGCACTGTATCGCACTGTAGGATCCTCATGAGGTCCTTTGGCGTCTCGCGAACTCTGGCAATGATGCAGCATCTGTGGGTGGCTTGGGCCGGGTTTGGGTCATGCACATGGGAAGGCAAACATGTGCACATATACGTGGATACATACACGGATACACACACACGGACACGGACACGAACGTACACGCATACACGCGTGAACACAAGCATACGGACACACACACACACATACTCGCTCACTCATTCACTCACTCACTCACTCACTCACTCACTCACTCACTCACTCACTCACTCACTCACTCACTCACTCACTCACTCACTCACTCACTCACTCACTCACTCACTCATTCACTCGCTCGCTCGCTCGCTCGCTCACTTACTAACTCACTCACTCACTCACTCACTCACTCACTCACTCACTCACTCATTTACACACACAACACACACACACACACACACACACACACACACACACACACACACACACACACACACACACACACACACACACACACACACACACACACACACAATACACGAACACGCCCTTGAATACATACACAAAACGCTTGGTTCCTAACCCTCCAGGGAGTGCGATAAATAACATTTATACAACATGCAGGAAAATTCCATGACAAGCGTGAATTTAAATGAGTTTTGCGTAAAATCATAAGATTTATTTAGATTTTATAATCATTTTTTTTTCCTAAATGCTCAATTTATACTTAATTTTTTATTGTTCATCCCTGTGACAAAGTAATGATTATAAGAAAATCATAATAATAGTTATGACATAATAAAATAATAAAAAATACGATAATTTAATACTACACAAAAGTCTAATAATGATCATAGTAATAATATTGATGAAAATTAAAATGATAATATTAATAGCTATTACAAATTTGTCAAATATTAATACGTTTGCGGGAAGGGTACCAGGCTTAAGTGGAGAAGTAACATCAGATGAACAAATTAGTAAATACAATAAACACGCACATTTTAACATCCCGGGTGGGGGGTTGGGGGGGTTGGGGAGGGACTAACAGCCACTCAGATACTTGAATCCTGACGTATTGCCTGTGATGTTACGTATTTTGTTATGGTTATTATATTTCCTTCTTATTATGATTATTGTTATTTTTATATTATTACTGATATTGTTATTATCATTCATAACTTTTATCTTGTTATTATTATTATTATTATCATTATCATTGTTATTGTTATTGTATTATTATTGGTCTTAGCATTAGCATCTTCATCAGTGTCTTTATTATTTTATTATTATTGTCATTATTATTATCATTATTATATTCTATTGTTATCTTTTATTATTGTTATCCATTATTATGATTATCTTTATTATTGTTATTATGATATATTTTCTATTCGTGCACATTATGCATTTATCTTCTGCGTAATCTTTCCGTGATCTTGTGATTGTTAAAATCTTATTTCACTTCATTTCCATTTTCTCGAATTCTGTTGCATCACAAGGCATCGTCTCGTGATTGTGTTTCCCTCTGTGATTGTAACAATGTTGTGATTGTGTCGTATCGTGGACGTGATGTATCGTAGCCTGTCTGTTTGCTTGCTTTTTTTTTTTTTTTTTTTTATTGCTAGTCGTCATTGTGTCGTC
>NW_020870249.1:32107-47107 GCF_003789085.1 Penaeus vannamei | reverse complement strand
TCAACCTTTATGGAGAGTTGTGTTTTGCGGAATGCCTTGTTAAGGTTATGTGCAGTGTTGGATATGCTGTTATGTTGTTATGCGCTGTGTCATGTAACATTTTGACAATATAATTTCGTGTCACACATTGTCATCCAGTATTGTTTTTCACGATATTCATATGTAAAATTGTGTCATGGTATAACCTGTTGCATGATACTCTGTCATGTGATACTTACATGAGATAGTGTTTGTTGACCGGGTGCTATAATGAGCAGATGATATTTTAGAACTTGTTTCAGTATTAAAACATTTTATGATCATTATTACAGTTTCCATTGATAACATAATGACATTTTTATGAACCACTACATATTTGCCTTCACAGTTAAGAACTAATAATGTCCTTAATAGGAGTCTGCCAACTCCCAGACTTGCGATTCGCAAAATCTCTTTTGAGAAAAAAAGTTGTGCAGAGCAGTGAAAGAATATTGCTGTAAATTTCAGAATTTAATTAAATAGAATTAAACGAAATGAAATGAGATAAGAGTAAAAAAGAGCGAATCATTCTATAATAACCTATGTAATGCTTATACTCAAAGCACACTAAGAATAGTATAGATAATTCACTCTATAATGCATGTACAATAATATCCACACATATAAGACTGTACAGTGTATTAGAAGTTATAAAAAACACAAGTAGTTAGTTTGGAATATAATCGAAAAATAGTCATGCATCAGACACGCAGGAAAATACATATACAAAATGACCAGGAATAAATAAATAAGAAATTATCATCATGGTTATCATTTACGATTCTTTTGTTCTTTGTTGTAATTATAACCATGAATATTTAACAGGGCAAAGTCGAGGCCGAGATTCACCTGTTAACGAAGGACGAGGCGGAGAAGAACCCGGCTGGACTCGGACGCAACGAGCCGGATCCCCTGGAGAAGCCGAAGTAAGATGATGAATAAATGAGTGAATAGATAAATGAAGGGAATGAAAGAGGTGGAGGAAAGGAGATGGAGGGGGTAGGGGATAGGGGGAAGAGGGAGAGGTTTCGAGGGAAGGAGGAAGTGGGGAAAATTAGAGAATGTGGAGTGGAGATAGATAGAGGAGAGAGAGAGAGACCGATAGTTAGCAAGAGACCAAAGTAGAGGAAAATACAGGTAAAAAAAAACATGCATGGTACAAAAATCCAAATAACCAATAAAAAAAAAACTTCTGTTGTACTAACCACACGCCCTTCTTTCTCTCCCCACAGCCGCCCCGATGCCTCCTTCATGTGGTTCCTCAACCCTCTGAAGAGCATCCGCTACATCATTTGGCACAACTACAAGTGGGCCATCATCAAGCTCCTCGTTTTCTTTGCTCTGACCATTTTCTTTGTCCTCTTCTTCTACTCCGTTCCGGGCTTCACGGTCAAGAAAATTCTGGGAGCGTAAAGAAAACGGAGATTCTGGGAGTTTACAGAAAAGAGTCTGGGAGTTCAAAGAAAACGGAGATTCGCAAGAAAACGAGGAGGGGGGAGGAGAAAAGAAAACGGAGATTCTGGGAGCGTGAGGATAAAATGGAATTTGGAGCTTGTAGAAAACGAAGATTCTGAGAACGTGAAGAAAACGGAGATTCTGAGAGTATGAAGAAACAGAAGAGTAAAGAAACAAAAATTGTAGGAGTATGAAGAAAGCGGAGATTATGGGAGCATAAAAGAAATGTAGAAACTGAGAGTATGAAGAAAAGGGAGATTCTCAGAGCGTAAAGAAAACGGATGGAAAGGTCGGAAGAAGAAAGGAGGAAAGTCAATGGAAGAAAATGGAGGATGGATGGATGGAAAAGGAAGAAAAGGAGAAGAACGATAGAAGAAAGGAAGGAAACGATGGACAGAAGGAAGGAAGAAGGAACGATTTAAAGAGAAAGGAAAGATATATGAAGACTGAAGGAAGGAATGAAAGATCGAAGAAAGGAAGGAAGGAAAGAAAAAATGTCCCTTTCACGAAGTACTAATTAATTTCGAAGGGACGACGGGGGAGGAGGGAAGGCGAGGGGGGGAGGAGGGAAAAAACGTGAGTGCGTGCATGAGACTATTTTCCCCAGGTAATAATTACACAACCCGGCTGTAGCGATGTTAGGTGTATTCCTCTTGTGTCAATAGCGGGAAAGTGCGCCGTGTGTGGTGTGTGTGTGTGTAAGATTATTTTTTATATATGTATATCTCCGTGTTCGTGCAATATTTCTGTTCATAGTGAGGTATATGCGGTTATATCATCATCGCCTTGGGTCACAAAAACAGCAAATGTAATATTATCTGAATGTAATTTCGAATGTTACGTAATACGTTGTGTGGATGTGAAGAAGCGTTATTATAGCGGTAATATTCTACTGTGTCCACATTTCACTGTGTTGTGTAGAGTCGAGTGACTATAAAGATAGCATTGAGAAAATGATACAAATTATTTATACTTAAATAGAAGGACCAACGTTCCATTTATGAGCTTAAAAATGCACCTTTTACATCGGATTATCTCACTGCACTGAAGCATTTCAAAACCTGTCTGGTCGGAGGTGGATGAGGGACCCGCATGCAAAGGGAACTCTCGATTTCCATGGTTGTTATCTCATCATATCGTGGGATTTTGCCTTCTTTCTCTCTCTCGCTCTACTTTCCTCTTTCGGTCTTCTTCCTTTTTGATATGTGTTGTCGAGGCATTTTGCTTGTTTTTTCTTTACTTTTTTTTACTCTCTCTCTCTCTCTCTCTCTCTCTCTCTCTCTCTCTCTCTCTCTCTCTCTCTCTCTCTCTCTCTCTCTCTCTCTCTCTCTCTCTCTCTCTCTCCTATGTCCTAAACATACTTAATTTGAACCTTCACTTAGTCGTACTGAATAATCTGAACATTCCCTTACCTTGAACACTTGCTTAGACTCTATTTTTAACCTTCACTTAAACATACGTATAAATACTCTCTTGTGTGCACTTAGTGGTGTCAAGGTCTCTCCTTTTCGCTTTTAATATAGAGGAAGAATAAAAGTAAATAACAAACTATGTACACGTTTCATCATTCAGTTTTTTGGGTTGTGATAACTTAGACAATATAGAAAAAAAATATATGATTTCCTCATCCAGAATTTTAAGTGATATTGAGGGTATTTTTGTAAAGATCTTTTTTTTTTTGCTGTGGATATTTATGTCATATAGATTTACTGCATTTCCTAGAGTTTCTTACGCAAGCTGGGTGTATAAGCTTGAAACACATTTAGTTGAACTCTGCTGTTATATTCTGGTGTAGAATTAGGAATTTGTCTTGTATTAGAGGAAGCAGTGTTTATATACTCCTGTAACGAATTCTCATGTGTTTAAGTTTACTGTTATTATCATTTTTCTCATTATTATTACCATCATTATTGGTATTTATTGTTATTTTTATTATTATTATTATTATCACTGTTATCATCATTATCAACATCGCTATCATCATTATTATTTTTATCTTATTATATTATTATTATTATTTAATTCATTATTATTACTACTGCTATTATTATTATTTATTATTATTATTATTATTATTATTTTACTGTGTTATTACTACTGCTATTTATTATTATTATTATTATTATTATTTAATTTATTATTATTCATCATCATCATGTTATCGTTGAAATGATTGTTCAATATCATTATTATTGTTGTTATTATAATTTAATTATTATTGTAATGATCAGTATTGATAGCCTTATCACTAGTTTATTATTGTCATCATTACTACTTACACTCATTATCTTCATCTCTCTGTTTCAAACCTTATAATTCTGTTCACAAGGCCACATACCATATGGCTGTATACTTAATAACACTTATCTTTTCCTTGTGTAAATAGCGCATGGTTTACTTGTGTGTGTGTGTCTCATAATATATATATATATATATATATATATATATATATATATATATATATATATATATATATATCGCATGCATGAGTGCGGTAACAAAGGAGAGTGACCTTGTGTTTTCTCTATATATTCAAATATACATATATATCTTGTTAGGCATTAACGTCAGTGTGTATAAACTTATGTGTGGATGGTAACTCTATTTAACTTACATATCGAAATATACTCTTTTAAGTAACTACAAAGATAAAGATAGAAGATAGAACCATCAAGGGGTCAAAAAAGTAATACGAGATCTCCATATTCAACATTTCATATCTTGGTGTGTCAACTTCTCTTCCCTTTCGGTCCAAATAGAAACCGAAAGGACATGATTTTTTGAGTGTGAGCTTTTTGACATGATGATGATGTTGGTGTCATCTTCAGGCTGAACATATATGTGAAATAAAGGATGTAGAGAGATAAGTAAGTAGACAGAAATGATAGAGAAGGGGATAAGATGTAGTTGTGAAGTAGAATGGTTGATGAAAGGCGCAGTGTTAAACTTATTGGTACATTTTATTACTGTTAATGCATAATAATAATGTAAGCACAGAGATTGAAAAAAGTATGCTAGGTATATAAAAGACAATATATATATATATATTTAACAGGGCTCATAGAAGTATAGTCGATTTAGAAATCATGCAAAATACATCATATAATAACCACTAAACTATTATAGTGTAAGATTAGAACGGCTAAAGTACAGAGGCAAGTGTAAGTACTAAAAAATTAAAACACGAGAGACAGGCACTGAGCGCCCTGTGTTTTCGGGTCAAGAGTATAATGCATGTAGAATATGTGATTGATTCTTGTTGTTTTTGTCTTGCAGTAACGGCCGATAAACAAAATCATTGTAGACAGCGATTGATAAAACCCGATTTAAACGTGATGTAAAAGCTGATATATATATATAATATGAGTAGAAGAATGTTAAAAACCAATTCAAAGATGAGAATACATCATTCAAAATGTACACTTATCACTTGTCAAAACAGCTGCCTCGCATTTTCCTTAACATGTGCCATGAGATCGTCTAAACAGGCTGCAAACACCTGTCCTGAAATATGACGATAAATGGCCACCCAGACTATTGTATGAGCCAGAATCTATCCGAACAGATTTCATATTCACGTCACTTTCTTGCCAGATTTCTGCACTGTTTTTATCCTGCACAATTTTTCATATCTTCACTGGACATACTTTTTTTTCGATTTTTTGTTTCATGATACCAGTCCGTGTGACTAGCTTCAGGTTCCAACTCATCCTCGTGGCAAAAAAATGGAAATAGGCAAAGAGAAAGTAAAAGATAACGAAAGAGAAATGTTTAAATCATAATGATGAGTTAAGAAAAAAATCAACTTTTTTGTTATCAATACATGATCAAATTCGAGATTATATCGAAAGAAAAAAAATCTGTGCCTTATAAGAACTGCACATTGATATATATTTAAAAAAATGAATTGGAAAATTCTGCAGGTCTTATAATCTTGAGGAAAATAGAACCTGAACAACGGCATGGATCTTTCCAAAGCTCGCTACAGTGTACCAAACATTATATTTTCTCTCTCCTTTTTTCTCCTAGAAAGATGCAAGTTGTATATATTGTAAATAATTCTTATGTATACAAAAGACACATTTGTATAGATTTCTTGTTGAGTTTTGAATAGTCTTTTGGGGAGGGAAATCGTTCTTTATCTCTGTTGAAAATAATGCTTTGTCTGAAGCGTTTATTGAAGATGTTTTTCTGAGCCAGACAAAACCCTTGATGTCGACGTGCCTGCACAATATACTCTGACTTATCCATTAAATCCCTGACGTAAAAGGAGCTTGTTTTATTAGACATCCCAAAGGCCCATTGATTGTTTTTATTTGTTCATATGATATACTATACATATATATGTTTATTAATTTATCTATCTATATATATTTATTATATATGTGTATATATATATATATATATATATATATGTTGTATATATATATTATTAATGCACACACACACACACATATAATATTATATATTAATATGGTTATATATATATATATATTAGTATATTATATATATTCATAGTAGTATGTTGATAGTATTATTATACATTAATAGGTACATATATGTATCGATATATATTACATTATATATTTGTGGTTGTTGTTTGTTTGTTTGTTTGTGTTGTGTTTGCTTGTGGTTTGTGTTGTTTTTTTCGTGTTTGGTGTGTGTGTTTGGGTGTTTGTGTGTTTTGTTGTGGGGTGTTTTGGTTTTGGGTTTGTTTTGTGGTTTGTGTTGGTGGGTTGGGTGGGGTTTTTGGTTGTGTGTGTTGTTGTTTGTTATGGCGTGTGTGTGGTTGGTTGTTTGTATAGTTCAGTATAGTATATAGTACAGATATATGTCATATATATGTGTTGATGCATAGGGTTGTTACACTGTTATCATCTATTGTTGGTAGATGTTTATGCTTTTTTCTTCGTGGTTTAGTGTGTCTTCATTTTCTATGGTATTTATGGTTTTTTTAATATCTCAGTACAGCTAGGATTTTTATAATTTCCTTTTTCTTCTTCTCCCAAGTAGAAAGAAGAAGAAGAGGAAGAAGCAGAGAAGAGAAAGTAGAGTAATAAGAAAAATGGAAAGGAAGTGTGACGGACAAATGGTGGGGGAGGTTAATGTGAATATTGAGGGATATATTGTACAAGGACGGAATGATAAACGTGGTTACATGAAGCAGGTGTTATTGATAAATGTAATTAACTTCATATTCCTTTGTGTGTGTCTGTGTCGTTGTGTCTGTGTGTCGTTTATGGGTCTGTGTCTGTGTGTAGTGTGTTCTGCGTCTGTGTGGGTGTGTTGGTCTGTTCTGTGTGTGTCTGACGCTTTTATCGAGTGAAGTTATCTCAGACTTAACAGATTGGAACAGACAGTTATTTTAATCTTAATTGTGGGTGAGGTTGCGGCGTGTTTTGTTTGTCCTGAAGTAGTATATGTGCTTTGTGATTGAATGAGAATAAACAATATGTGGTGTGTAATGGTGTGCGACGGTTCGGTCAATTTTACCGTGATTAATAAATGTAAAAAAGAGAGTGAACTTGATAAATGAGAGAATTAAATAAATTGTCTGTTTTGGTCTTTGTTTTATTGACTGGGGTGGACTATAGGATTGGACGGATGGATATGTTCTATGTGCGGTATGCTATCGTCTTTATTCTGTGGTGTACTAGTATGCTTATAAGTTGGCTATTATTAGTCGAGGGTGTCGGCATTAATTATTCCTTTGTGGTTATCGATGCAAGATTTGTCCATCTAATTCTCTCCCCTCTCTCGTGTTTCTCGTGTCTCTGTCTGTGTCGGTCTCTGCTCTCGCTCTCGTCTTGCTCTCTTTCGTCTCTTCGTCGTCTCGGTCTCGTCGTCAACTCTCTCGGGTGCTTATATATATTAGTTGAGTTATATTGATATGTACTAGTTGTATATAATAATATGTATATTGGTATATCTTTAAATATAGGTATATTATGTATATATATATATATAATATATATGTAGTGACATATATTATTGGTAGTGTATTGTGTTTGTGTTTGTAGTGTGTGATGATGTGTAGATTATATATANTCCCCAGCCCCGTAGAGAGTCTTTATAAATAGAAACATTACAAACTCGCAAACCCGGTGAGCGGATTTGACCAAAAATGACTCAGTCGTCAAACAATGCGACCCAGGCTAACGCAAGACCCCAGCAGAACACTTCCCCGCATTTACCTTGCAAATGCATGCTGCCTTACAAACAAGTGGACGAACTGACGTCATAATGAAACAAAATACTATCGATGTTGCAGTAATCACAGAAACGTGGTTCAAAGACGTACATTAAACATCGGAACCCATACAGGGTACCACTTATTTAACAAATTCGTCAAGGCAGAAAAGGTGGTGGCGTTGGTATTACATCAAAAGAGACTATCCCCTGCAACACTATAAAAATCCATCTGTCCTCCAAGTGACGACCTTGAAACAATATGGCTCGGCTTGTATAGACCTACATGCTGCTCGCGAAAATTAGTGTGCTCGTAATCTGCGGGATATATTTCCCCCCAAGGGCACCTACCGAAGAAAGCCTCAGAGAACACACAATAGAAAATGTGTTCATCCTCCAACCAAAGTACGAAAATCCCTTTTTTGTAATTCTTGGCGACCTGAACACTTTTTCTGATTAAGAAATCACCTCTGTACTGAATTTTAAGCAGGTTGTGTCATTCGTCACGCGTGGGAAAAATACCCTGGACAAAATCATAAACAAATAAAGAGCATTTTTATGAAAGTCCAACTTCCTGCCCCCTTTTAGGCAATAGTGATCACTTGTCGCTGCTCTGGGTACCAAAGAAATACCAGGCACCCACGCAAGTTAAAGGAACAAAAACTTATTCGTAGATTCCCCTGATTTCTAAAATCCGCGAGTTCGGATCATGGATTACTCATCATAACTGGGCCGACGTTCTCAACGCCCCCGAACCCGAACGCCAAATGCAACCTTTTTATATAAATCAGTCTGGAACCAAGTTGACAACTGCTTTCCCCTTAAAAAGAACTTCCACCCACCATCAGGACAAACCATGGGTCACCCACAGGATCAAAGACCTTATCCTGGCAAGACAAAAAGCTTACGAAACAAACAACACCGATGCGACAAAGTACTTGGCAAAAAAGGTTAGACAAGAGATTGGCTAAGAAAAACTATCATAAGCAAATAACTGATAAAATCAGTGACGCAAACCCAAATCTGTGTATACCACATTCCGGATTTAATCGTGAACGAAAGAGACAGTTACCATCTCACCCCCCACCCCCGTCCCCCCCACCTCCACCCATCCCCACCCCTCACCCTCTTCCCACTCACCCATCCCCACCCCTGCCCCCCCTCTTCCACTCCACCCTCCCACCCCCTCACCTCTCACACCTCCACCCACCCCCCCCTCCCCCTCTCTTCCACCTCCACCCATCCCCACCCCCTCCCCTCTCCACCTCCACCCATCCACCCCTACCCCTCTCTCCACCCATCCCCACCCCCCTCCTCCACCTCCACCCATCCCCACCCCCTCCCTCTTCCACCTCCACCCATCCCCACCCCTCCTCCCCCTCTCCCCACCTCCACCCATCCCACCCCTCCCCCTCTTCCACCTCCACCCCATCCCCACCCCCCTCCCCCTTCCACCTTCCCACCCCTCCCCTCTTCCACCTCCACCCATCCCCACCCCCCTCCCCTCTTCCACCTCCACCCATCCCCACCTCCCCCCTCTTCCACTCCACCATCCCCACCTCCCTCCCCCCTTCCACCTCCACCCATCCCACCCCCCCTCCCCCTCTTCACCTCACCCCCCTCCCCCTCTTCCACCTCCACCCATCCCCACCCCCCCTCCCCCTCTTCCACCTCCCCACCCCCCCTCCCCTCTCACCTCCCACCCCCATTCCCACCCCCGTCCCCCCTCTTCCACCTCCACCCCCACCCCCCTCCCCCTCTTCCACCCCCACCCACCCCCCGTTCCCCCTCTTCCACCTCCACCCCCCCCGTCCCCCTCCCCACCTCCACCCACCCCACCCCTCCCCCTCTTCCACCTCCACCCACCCCCACCCCCTCCCTCTTCCACCTCCACCCCCCACCCCTCCCCCTCTTCCACCTCCCATCCCCCACCCCCGTCCCCTCTTCCACCTCCACCCACCCCCACCCCCCCCCTCTTCCAACTCCACCCACCCCCACCCCCGTCCCCCTCTTCCACCTCCATCCACCCCACACCCCTCCCCCTCTTCCACCTCCCCACCCCACCCCCATCCCCTCTCCACCTCAACCCACCCCCACCCCCCGTCCCTTCCTCCACCCCCATCCCACCCCCGTCCCCCTCTTCCACCTCCACCCCCACCCCCCCCTCCCCCTCTTCCACCTCCACCCCTACCCCCTCCCCCTTTCCTTCCTCCATCCCCTTCCCCTCCCCACCCCCCTTCCACCCCCACCCCCATCCCCCTCCCCCCGTCCCCTCCCCCCCCCTAACCCCCCTCTCCACCTCCACCCCCCAACCCCCCTTCCCCCCTTCCCAACCCACCCAACATCCACCACCCCCCCCACCCCCCCCCCTTCACTCCGCCTCATCCGATCTCAGGCCATCTTGGAAGACCCGGAAATACTCGAAGAACCGCCTCGTGGTCCACGCCAGGGACTCGCAGGTTCGGTTCTCCGGGTGAGCGAGTCGGAACCCCCACACGTTGCCGGAGTATTCTCTGGAGGGGGTGAAAAGGAGAACGGGAAAAAAAGAATGAATGAACGAAAAGAAATTAAAGAAGGAAAAAAAAAAAGAAAGAACGGGAACAAAATGAAAGAACGGAAAAAATGAATGAACGGGAAAAAATGAAAAATGAAAAATAAAAATGAAAGAACGGGAAAAAAATTAAAGAACGGGAAAAAATTAATGAACGAAAAGAAATGAAAGAACGGGAAAAATGATTGAACGGGAAAAAAATGAAAGAATGGAAAAAATGAAAGAACGAAAAAAAATGTAAGAACGAAAAAAAAATGAAAGAACGAAACGAAAATGAAAGAATGAAAAAATGAAAGAACGAAAAAGAATGAAAGAACGGGAAAAAAATGAAACGGAAAAAAATTAAAGAACGGAAAAAATGAAAGAACGATAAAAAATGAAATGATTGGTCTGGCAAGGGGCGTGATTGTATACGATGGAGAGTATAGATAGAAAGAAAAGGATCAAATTTGAAAATAAAACAATATATAGATAAAATAAAATAAAATATGGGTATGAATGTTTACGAAAAAAATATATTTTGATACAAGTTACCGGCAGATTTTAGTACATAAATAAATATTATTGATCTAATACAAATAAGATTTTAGCATATAAATAAATATCATTGATCTAATACAAATAATTAAATAAGTTTTCGTTACCGGAGTATTCTCTGGAGGGTGTAAAAAGGAGAATGAAAAATTGGTTGATTTTTGAATGGCAGACGAATATAAAAAAAAAGGGAAACGAACAGATGAAATAATAAACAAATGGCGCAGCGTCTTAAATCAAAACCAGATTTTTAGAGGACTGAAAAAAATGCAATTTAGTGCTAAGATTCACTCACATTCACACATGTGCTAAAGGATAGGCCTACTGTCTTTTCATCTATCGAATACTCACATTTTTCTTTTTTTCTCTCATTTATATTTAGTTTTTTCTTCATTCTTCATACATTTTTATCCTCTAAAAGCTAAAAAAAAAATAATGATAATAATAATAACAATAACAATGATAATAATAATGATAATAATAATAATAATAACAATGATAATAATAATAACAATGATAATAATACTAATGATAATAATAATAATAATAATAATAATAATAATAATAATAATGATAATTAAAAAATAATAATAATAACAATAATTATAAAAACAAAACAAGAAGGACTCACTTGAAGGACGTCTTCCGGCTGCGTCCTGCGACCACGTCCTCCACACAGTAGTCGACCCACTGGCTCCTGGCGGCCCTCAGCGCCTCCACCTCCTCCTGCAGGCGGGTCTTGCCGTACGCCCGCGTCAGGAGCTCGAACTTGCGGGCGAAGTGGCGGTACAGATGCACGTCCAAGTGGTTCAGTTGCTCCAGTTTGCGAATTTCTGTTTCAAGGGGATTTTTTTTTTTGGGGGGGAAGAGAGAAAGAGGGGGGGGAGGAGGAGGGAGGGAGGAGGAGAGAGAGAGAGAAAGTTTATGGGATAATATGCATGAAAATAGATTTGTGGATGGGCATGAGTATAGCACATTCTGCGTAACATAGAGTACACACATACATATACATACACACACAAATTTATACATATATAGATAGACAGATGAATAGATACATACATATATAGATAGATAGATAGATAGATATATTATATATATATTATATACATATATATATTGTAGGGTTTTGTGTGCTTATATCTCAATTTCCTTACGCACTAATTCTCCTATTAGCCACACTAAACACAGAGCGAGCGCCCCAACCCAGGAAACCCAACGGCACCTTCCTCTCCCAGCTCCTCGCCGCCCTGCATCCTCTGGTTCTTGACGAGGGCGACGAGGTCCTGCGTCGGCCAGCACAGCGCCCTCCCGAGCAGCACCAGGGACTCGTCCATGCGCTCCGCCACCAAGACCAGGTCAAAGGTCGCCTCGATGTCCCGGATGAGGGCGTCGATCCCGCTGGCGTCTGCGGGAGGGGTGTTGGGACTGTGGCCGAGGTCGAAGGTCATCTGGGAAGGGGTTTTGCGTGTGGGTAAACGGACTGCACTGTGGTAAACTCGTTCTCATTATTCTCTATCTTTTTCTTTCTTTTCTCTTTCTCTTTCTACCTTTCTCTCTTTATATATATATATATATCTCCCTCTCTTCCTCTCTCCCTCTAACTCCCCCCCCCTTTTCCCTGTTCCTCCTCCTCCATCCATCTCCCTCCCTCTCTCTCTCTCTCTCTCTCTCCTCGCTCTTTTCTCCCTCCATCTCCCCCTCCGTATCCCTCTCCTTCTCCACAGTCCTCTTTCTCCCTCTCCTTCTCCACCGGCCTCTTTCTCCTCCCCCCTCCTCCCCCTCTCTCCCTCTCCCTCTCACCTGATTGGCCCCCATGACGCCAGCGAAGCGCGACCTCCTCCTCATGCGCTCCAAAGGTAACTGAAGGAAGCTCTTCAGCGACATCCCGTAATATGAATGGAGCTGTGGACGGTTTGACAGAGAGCGATGTCATCAGTCGATTTGCTTAAATTACTCAAGGATATGCATGTAGGTGAATGTAATGTATTTGCATGCATTCTTATATAAATATACATATATACATGCATACTCACATGCAGACTCACACGCATACATGTGGTTGGGTCTCCACATACGTATATATTTTTGCATATGTATTAAGCATACACACACACACACACACGTAGGTAGTAGTAGGTAGATATCTGTATGTATGTATGTTTGATTGCACATGTAATATATATGATATATACATATATTTACATATATCAATATACATATATGAGTATATTGTATATATATATATATATATGTGTGAGTGAGTGAGTGAGTGTGTGTGTGTGTGTGTGTGTGTGTGTGTGTGTGTGTGTGTGTGTGTGTGTGTGTGTGTGTGTGTGTGTGTGCGTGTTGTGTGTGCGTGTGCGTGTGCGTGTGTGTGTGTGTGTGTGTGTGCGCGTGTGTGTGATATATTGCCATCACTAAAAGACACGAGAGGCAAATGAGACGCAGAGACACCGCCCCCTCCCCTCCCCCCCCCCCCCGCCCCCCCGACGCCCACCTTTAGTAGGAGTAGAGCGACGGGAAGAGCCTCCGGGGGTCGCGCACCACGGTGACCCACAGGGCGTTCGGGCGCATCAGCTCCTGCATCTGGGCGGCGTCGAGTCGGGTGTGCGCTACGAACACGTCCGCGCGCCGGCTGGGGGGGAGGAGCCCTGGGGAGGCCTTGGGGACAGGGTGGGGGAGGGGGGAGGGGAGTCAGGGAACATGGGGTCACGGGGGTAGGGGTTTAGAGGGACAAGGGGTCAGGGGAACGAAGGAAAGGTTGGAGTAACAACGATTAGAAAGAATAAACAGAGAGATGAGGAAATGAATATACAAGATCTCGTTACAATTATCGTTCATATCATCGTATTTATTATCATTATCGTAATTACCGATGATGCTAAGAGACAAGTTACCAACAAATAATGCCGTTAACAATCGATTAAATAAAATAATAAAAAAGGTATTGCTTTTGTGCTTTTGATAATATTCCAACCAATACAACGAGACTACGACCAACTTGGGTAAAATTGTCACCATTCACGATGAGAATTTCAACATCAAAAAGCTCCGATATAAAATAATAATAATGATAATAATAATAACACTCTTATCAAAAAGCTCCGATAATAATAATAATGATAATAATAATACTAATAAGAACACCCTTCCAGTACATGAGATACATAGAATACTTACCAAGTGCTTTTCTACGTTAAAGAACTCCGGGCTGCCGAGATACACGCCCCTCTCCGGAACAGCCACGAAAACCGGCCGAGCTCTTTCCTTCTCGTTATTCTTCCTCTCCTTCCTTTTCTCGTCCTTCCTTCCTTCGTCTTCAACACCTTCCTCTTTATCCCCCATCTTCCTCGCACTTCTCGTATCATCTGTATCCTGTCTCTTACCTCTACCTGCGGTCTTCCTTAGAACTCCTGTATCCTTAGCCTTCCCTGTATTTCCTGTATCACCAGTATCTTCTACCTTCCCCGTATTCTCTGTACTCCCTGTATCTTCCGTATTCCCTGTATCTTCCGTATTCAATGTATCTTCCGTATTCCCTGTATCTTCTGTATTTGTATCTTCTGTATTTTCTGCACCCCCTGTGTCCCCCGTTCCTCCTGCACCCCCTGTATGCCCACGCCCTCCGTGGAACGAAGACCCACGCAACTCCCCTTCCACAACGGCCGTAAGATCGGGAAAGGCGTCCGCGTTGTATGACCTAACGTGTCTCATTATAACGTTCTGGAGGGTGGTCGATGCGCATTTGTGGGTCTTCAGGTACATCACTCGGTGTCGCGGCTCGCACTCGAGGGTGGTCCTTGAACTGATGTGGCTGGAAGGCGGGAGAGAGAGAAAAAAAATGTGTAATGTGATCGAGGAAAAAGAATGAGTGGAAGAGAAGAGCGTAACAAGGGAATAAAATCGTGGTTATTCAGTCACGTGATGATGTCTGGCTGTCAAAGTTTGTTTGCTTTTTTTTACGAGGAATGTTCCCTTACCATATATTTCCCTTCTTTCTCTCTCTCGCTCTCGGAGTTTGTCTCTCTGTCTCTCTCACTCTCTCTTTCAGTCTCTCCCTCTCCCTCTATATATATATATATATATCTATCTATCTATCCTTCCCTTTCTCTCTATATCTCCCTCTCTTCTTTCTCTTCTATCTCTCTCTCTCTCTCCTTTATCTCCCTCTCTCTCCCTTTCTCGCTCTCTTTCCTTTCTCTCGCTGTCTCCCTCTCTCTCTCTCTCAACCATTTCCCCATTTTATGATC
>NW_020870249.1:22107-27107 GCF_003789085.1 Penaeus vannamei | reverse complement strand
TGAGAGTTGAACAATCTCATTTGAACAACTTCGAGTCTGAACGAGTTTCACATATACCTGGACTCGGATGATTTCTCCACGGGGGGAAAAGTACCCACGGAGAAAGGAAACATCTTGTGATTATTAAGAGAAAAACACATGCATCTTGGAATTACACAGTGGCGTTGTTTACATCGGGTACTCAGAAAATATATTAACAATACGAAATCACTCGTCAAACTATTTTTTCCGAGTGTTTGTGGTTGTCTGTGGGTTTTATCCTCACACGCCCGTCATTTGTGTTTTAGTCGACTCCAAAAAAAAATGTAGTTTCACGCCTTCATTTATCTATATATCTTTTTGTCTGTTCCAAAGAAAATGTAGTTTCATGCCTTCATTTATATATTTTTTCGTCTATTCCAAAAAAAAATGTAGTTTTCATTACCTCACGTACAAGGAATGGAAGAATGAGCATTACAGTGCAATACATCACAATTCTTTCTTAGACTGTAGGGCAATGCAATGTAATAGTATTTACAAAGATTAACAGATTTATTCAATTTCAGGCAGGGGGACAAAAATTACAAAAAAAAGACCAATTACTTGTTTCTATTTTTTTACGTTTGGCCAAAAGCACTTTTGTACTGTAAATAGTAAATGCTTATATACTGTGTATGCTTATTGTTATCAATTTCATTCTACACATTTTATAGGAAATGGTGTAAACCTAAACCACACAAAGTAAAAATAGTTTATCATTATTTGGTAATTTCATCAATTACCAAATTTGATATAAAGAAATTCCATCTAATATATAATACCATTAAAGATTTATTTCAATTATTGTGTGAGGTTTTACATCACACGTATTCATTAACTGGCTTTTAATAAAATTTAATAATATATAAATTACTGTTAATCTACTAAAGACCTTTCCATGCTATACTACAGGATTTTATCACATATAGAAAACCTATTATTTCTATATAAATCATATCAACTGAAATAAACAAATTCATCTTATTCTACTATACCTTTACATCAGAAATTCCAATATTACAAATTATCTTTACTCAAGAAAAAAAAAATACATTCGAACCTAAAAGTGTAAACAAATTAGAATATAAATTACAGTAGTCTCCTTTACTGAAACATGCATATTGAAAACCTAAACTGTTTTCGTTTTTTTTTAAACCATCACCTCGCGAGGAATGGCAAAAAAAAACATCATTTTCCAAAAAAAAAAAAAAAATACAACGAAACAACAGCGTTATAATTAATCTCTGTACCTTTTAAAATACTAGACTCTTGACTGCCTAACTGGTCGCAGTCGTCAACACACAGAGGATATGTTAAACTCGATATTAACATACAGAACAGATGATGATGAAAAAGAACTTGACAAATATATTACAAGAGGTAGCTTGCTATGAGAGTTCAGTCAAGAGTATCGTAAATGCAGCCAACATCTTAGGGTTTCCGGACTATATGAATGTCAGTGTGGCTTGATATACATACATGTACATATACATATACATTCATATATATATATATATATATATATATATATATATATATATATATATATATATATATATATATATATATGTCACCATTAGGCACAGACGCACTGCATGCTATATTAAATACCCTAATCATCACAGGATTTTTCACAGAACATTTCAGAATACGAGTATCTTTAAAAATCGGTTTGGCATAAATTTGTGAAAAAACCTCTGGAGTTACGTCAATTTTGCTGCAATCAAGAAACATAACAAACAATATCCTCGCATAATTAGGGGAAACAATAGGGGACTCTATTCACAATGGGTTATGCAAGAGGGCTGGAGAAAGAATGAAGAAAAAAAAACATTAGTTCAAAGGATTCAGAATATAGTGTTTTTTTCAAGATTTTTCATCTCTTTTTTTCTTAACGTCTTCTACAGCATTTTAAAAAGATCTTTCATCTCTTTATACACCTACGGATTAAGCTACAGCAGATTGGGTTGTACCTGCCGGAATCAGCATAGAAAATTCATTCATCACGGTCCTCTCCCGACTCACGTGAACGGGGAAGGAACAATATACTATACACCAAGAGGAGCAGAGAGAGAGGGTTGGGGAGGGGAGGGGAAGGCAGTGGGGGTGGGATGGCATGGGGGAAGAGACAGGCTGTGGGGAGTGGGAAGGTTGTGGGGGAAGGGGAAAGTGGGGAGTAGGGAAGTAGTGGGGAGTGGGAAAGGCAATGGGAAGGGGGAAGTGATGAGAAACCATAGGAAGGCCAGAGGAAGGCTTGGGGAAAGGAGAAAATGAGGGAAAAGCAGAGGGAGTTGCGGGGATTGGGTGGGATGTGGAGAGAGATAGAGAGAGAAAGAGAGGGAGAGAGACAGGGTTTGGGGAGGAGGGAAGAGGGGGTGGGGGGATATGAGGACTCAATGTAGAGACAAACAGCTTGGACGAACGAAAGGCGAAAGAACACACCATGGAAGAATTAGAATAACCAAAGGGTAAGAACAGAGCAAATCTTGAGAGATTCTTTACAAGAGAGAGAGAGAGAGAGAGAGAGAGAGAGAGAGAGAGAGAGAGAGAGAGAGAGAGAGAGAGAGAGAGAGAGAGAGAGAGAGAGAGAGAGAGAGAGAGAGATGAGAGAGAGAGAGAAGCAAGAGAAGAGAGAATATTTCCAAAGCTTGAAAAAAAAAAATCGTAAGCAAGTATTTATACAGCCCAAAGATAATGCAATGCAGGAGTTAGACCAACACACGTAATACAGCAAGCCTATGGAGAAAGAATCCTTCGCTTTGGAGCTAAAATTCAAGTGACACTTCGACGCACAAAAGGAAGAGAAAGAAAGGAGGGAAATTAGTTTACAAATAGGAAGAGTTTGTGGAGAGCTCGATACCATCTTTGAGAAGCTGTGTATCACTTCGTCAAAGTTTTTTTTTTCTTTTGTTTCTTTTTTCATATATTATCGATGCTTGTTGTCTTTCTCGTAATTATTATTGTCTGTCAAAATACGTAACAATTTTTTTATAGGCCTACTATTTATATCTTTTCAGCCTTGTGCTTGAATCGCTTAAAAAGAATTCTTTAAGAATTCCAAAGATAGAATAAGAAATAACATACATCGTCTTTTACACGGATAACTATGACAATAATCCGATTAAAAGGGAGCTTACCTTTCTGTCAAAGAAAAAATAATAAAAAAGTGTGTGAATACGACCATAACAATAAGCCAGTTCACTTATTCGTCACTTCCCCCCCAGTAACAAAAAAAAAGAAAGAAAAAAAACGTTTCTTTTCCCCGTACAGACTATACATACATACACACATACGCATATATATAGAACTATATATATCGAGACTTTTCTTTCACTATATGTTTAGTCCGTGCCAAGCTGTTTGACTGTATATTGTTCTTCGTGGCCGGTGTGGATGCGGTGCTGGCGTCACTTGATCTTCTGGCCGAGGGAACAGCAGAGGCAGAAGGCGAACAGCATCCCCAGCAGCTCCAAGGCGGCCACACCGATGCCAATCCCCATGAGCAAGTTGGCGTGATCTTCTACCCAATTCTTCAGTCTACCGTAGCAACCCTGTAGAAAACGCGAGGGAGGTTAGTGCGTTCAGAGAAAATGGGAAATTTATCTTTGGGATGGAGGGGTGACTTCGTTTGATTTTTATATTCCTTTAATGGTGTGGTCAATACAAGCAGGATTGTTTAGAATAAAAAAAAATGATAACCGTACTGTTGCGAATGTATTACAGTTGCTGTTTCAAAGATGAATAATCACAGAAAACAGATGTAAAGCTATTATTTTTCACACGTGAAAAAATTATATTTCATTGTATATACACTGTTTTCAAAACTATTGCATTCTCTTCTTGCCAATATCAACAGCATGCCAGCCACCGCAACCAAACAAAACCGGGATAAAAGCAGGTCATTGTAAGCTTCTTTTTTTTCTTTCTCTTGTTCTTGCAATAATCATCACAACACAAAAAATCAATGTAGCAAGAAATCAGCTGATCACACAACATGCAAAGGGGATATCGTCTTAAAATTCGGACATGTTCATGCAGTGAGATTTGGACTGCAAGATGGGGAGAAATACGGCTGTACGAAAATAAGAGAAAATACGTGATCGTGACTGAGGAACAGACCTTAAGGATGCAAGAAAAATACCATATTTTCATGTACGCGACGAAGAGAGATCTGTAAAAAAGACACATCCACACGCACACACAAACACGCATGTATGCACGTGCAAGGCCTACATACTTATACAGACCTTGCACGCACGCACGCACACGCGCACAAACAAATCCCGCGCAAATTATAATAATCAATAAGAAACAATTTATTCAAAATTCATCAATGCACACTATTCCCGAACAAATCAAAGAATAATCAAAACAAAATCGAATTCGCCTCTTTTCAACAAGGAGACGCCAAAATTAACATATTCATCTGATATCATTTATCAACAACCATGCTGACGCCACCCCGATGTCGTATCACCGATATACACATTTTTAAAAAATACTAATAGGCTAAAATCAATTGTTTTGTCTCATTCAAAACTTAAAAATTGCTATAGTGTAGTGTGCTCGCTACACTGAATTGTCGACTAAAAAGAACTGTTTGTGACAGTAAATATACAATGGCTGTATTTAGGCCACGTTGGACAAGAAACGTTTAAAAAATCTTTGGGGTTCAAAGAAGTAGACGACCCCAAATGTGCAAATTTGCTCTCAATCTTTTTTTTTCAAAAATAAGAAATTGCGTTCATCCATGCAGCATACTTCAAACAAACCAAGTAACCAAAAAACAAACAATAAAAATAACTAGCATAAGATGCAGGCTGGGAAAAAAAGAACAAATACAAACATTTTTATTTCTTTTAAGCTTATGCAAATATCACACTCTTCTTTTTTTTAAATCCAAAAAACAACAACAAAACTTTCCGCCTTCTCTTGCGCAAAGACCGTGCAACGCAAAATCAAAAAACAGTCAAGGGCCATTC
>NW_020870249.1:0-12500 GCF_003789085.1 Penaeus vannamei | reverse complement strand
CTCACTCTGTGTTCTGCTCTGCCTGTGTCCACACTGTGTGCTTGACTTTCCTACCAAATCTTAGGGAATTTCTCTTCCATATCTGCACATCCATTAGTCTGGTGGCCCCCAGAACGTGTGGTACGGGCCAACCCCCCTTTTTCTGCTTTGGGGGGTCCCCAGAGCCACACCGGAGGAGGCTGGGAAAGTAGTTGTTGCTCTGCTTGGCTGGCAAGTGACTCAGACTTGTTTCCTGTCAAGTGTTGGTCAGCTGTCCCAGCAACAAACAGTCTAAGCAGGAACTGTGGGCATTTAGCGACCAAGTGCAGGTCCAGAGTTTGCAGAAGACTATCCTGTGTGTCTGAGTGCATCTTCCCATTGTTTCAAGACTCGAGCAGTATTATCAGCCATGGGAGCCAGGCACGCAGCTTCTCCAGACTTGTACTGACAATTATTGGGGAGGCGCACATACCCTGTATGGCGTGGTTATGATACATGGGGAAATAATATCCTAAGGTAAGTTGGAATGGAAAAAGTCTGTGTGGTAAGGGAGTGCAAGCTCATGAGAGGTTAGCATGTCTGCCATGGGATTGCACCATTAATTGAATCTGAAGGGTTTTGGATTTTAGATTGACATAATGAGATCTGGAATGTTTTGCAGTGGTAGGGAAGGTGTTGCGGGTATTGTAGTTGGTTATATTTCAAGATTTGATATGTATGTATGTATGTATGTATGTATGGATGAATATATGAAAACACTCATATGTGTATGCACACACACACACACACACACACACACACACACACACACACACACACACAACACACACACACACACACACACACACACACACACACACACACACACACACACACACACACACACACACACACACACACACACACACACACACACACACAAACACAAAACACAAACACAAACACAAACACAGACACACGCACAAACACACAAACACAGACACAGACACACGCACAAACACAGACACGCACACACACACACTTACTTTTACATACATACATACTTATGTATGTCTGTATGTATGTATGGTTCTTCACTCCTTTGTCTTTGCCTCTCTTTGCGTGTGCTGTTTTACCCGTGCTCCTCTGTGATTCATTCCTTTCCCCACCTACATACCAGAAATAGTTAAGGAAATATCAATAGCAGTCATCGTACATAACTGAGTAGGTGCCATTATATCAGTTCAGAATGCCAGTATATAGTCATTTTTATTATTATTGTAGTTATTGTTGTTTGTTATTTTTGTTATTGTTGTTGTTATTATTATTATTATTATTATTATTATTATTATTATTATTATTATAATTACTATTGTTATTTTTATTATTGTTGTTAATAATATTATTATTACTGATGTTTTTACTATTATTACTATTTTTACTGTTCTTGCTATCATTATAATTATTATTATTATTATCATTATTATTATTATTGTTAATATTTTTATTATTATTATTATTATAACTACTACTTTTATTACTTTTATTATTGAGTACAATTACTATGACTCCTAAAACTTGATTTATTACTATTGTTGGTGGGATCATTTTGATTTTGCAGTCAGAACATGAGTATTAATGTAAATGCTGATTTTATTATAATCAAACATGATATCATGATCATATGAATGATAATTATAATAGGGAATAAGAAGACGAATATGGTGATAAAGTTAATTTATTAATATATTTTCAGCAACGTTGGTAACCTTATCAATGTTAATGTTATAATAGTGATGATCGTAAAATTATAAGAGCGAGTAGATATTTGTATTTTGTTTACCTAGAGCTGCTGGGTGATGGCTCGTGCGTACATGCCATGCCCACTGTGAGTCTGATTCTTTAATGCTTTTTACACATGGATGACTCCACAAGTACCAAGTCACCAATGAGCCGACTGCCAGTACTACCTGTCTCACCTGTTTACCGTTTTCCTTGATTTATTATAATATTTCCTGATATCTAGTATTATTGTTGGTAATGTCAACAACAATACAATAATTTTATTGTCTATAATTTTACTAAGAGCATCGATACTGAAAATGTTTGTGATAGAAGCCAATACAATAATTTTGATGTCCATAATTTTACTAAGAGCATCGATACTGAAAACGTTTGTGAAAGGAGCATTTTTCCCGCAAGCTCAAGGAAAGGTGAAATCAGAAGAGGTCACAAGGTGTACCAACTGACTCGCTTTTCGGCTAAACACTTCCAGAGCCATCTAATACTATAGTGAACGCAACATTTCCCGGAGACGTGTGGTTAATTTATCTTTTTTATATTATAGTTGTCATATTTTTGTTAGCATTGTTGTGTCTCATTTTTTTCACAGTCAATTATTATTAGTGGTTTTCTGTTGCTACTGATTTATAGTGACATAATGATGATGCTCTTGATAATGTTGTTTTTATTTTAGTTATTATTATGTTTTTCATCAGTTCCTACCATTTGGTATTATTATTATTATTAAAGTGATCATGATTTTTAATGATAAAAATAAGAATATGATGATGATGATGATGATGATGATGATTATTATTGTTAATGTTACAAGTATTTCTTTTTTATTATTATTATTATTATGATTATTATTACTGTTAATATTGTTGTTATTATTTATTTTTTTTTTTGAACATTATTGTAGTTATTGTTTTTATGACAGTTATTATAGTTTTTGTTATTATTTTAATTTTTTATTTTATTTTTCTTCTTCCTTTCTTTTCTGATTTGCCATTGTTAGTCATTAGTGTTGTTGTTATCATTATTACTATTATTGTTACCATTATTATGGTAAATCACTAATATTATTATTGTCATTGAGAGTGACATTAATATTAATAATAATATTAATATTAATACTTATTATAGTGATGATATAGATAATGATGATCAACTTTTCTTCTTCTTCTTCTTCTTCTTCTTCTTCTTCTTCTTCTCCACCTCCTCCTCTTCTGATAGTCATCGTCAGTATTGTGAAAATTGTTTTGTTGTTTTTTGCTGCATTTGATATTTCTTAAGATTATTATAATTTCTTAAGAGCTTTTTTTTTTTTTTTACTGGTGTTATCATTATGCCTCTATTATTGTTATCACACTAATAGAAATCTCAGATTAAATTATTGTTATTATTATTATTATTATTATTATTATTATTATTATTATTATTATTATTATTATCATTATCATTGTAAATATCATTACTATTATGATTATTATTATCATTGTGATTATTATTTTTTATTGTTATTATTATTACTTTTATCATTATTCTATTATCATTATTAACAATGATAATGATGATAATGAAAATAATTATGATAATAGTAATGATAATGATAATAGTAATGATAATGATAATGATAATGATAATAACAATAATAATGATAATAACAATAATAATAATGATAATGATAATAATCATAGTCATAATAATCATAATCATAATCATATCAATAAGATAGATAATGATTATATTAGTATGGATAATGATAAGGATAGTCTAATAGTGATGCTAATAGTAATAGACTAATGATTATAATGATTATAGTTATTATTATTATTATCATTTGTTATTGGAGTTACTGTTATCATCATTTATACCATGTTCATTATTATTCTTTTATTCATGCATTTGTTTTTCTTTCATTAATGTAGTTAATGCATTACTATTGATTTAAATACTGCTGTATTACAATCACTACTTGATTGAGGTTCTGTCTCACGCCGTGAGCTCATGATTATTCTTCTCTTCGCTTTCAGGGACGATACTCGGGCAGCCGTCTGGACCAGTGCACCTTTACCCTGTACGGGGGCAACTGGAGATTCACACTTAACGGTCTACCACCGTGGTACTGAGGTTTGCCCCCAACCTCCATTCTGAGGTTACACAGGCCGTAACTAAGGTAAGTTGCCAAGGGGTGTGGAGCAGGTTTGATTCCTGTGGTTGATATGGGTTTGTTGGGATGTCGGTGCCGTTTGTTGAGGTTGAGGGTTCGTCATGGGTCGGTATTAAGTTTGGAGTTTTGTTCGGGTTGGGTAAGGGTTGTTCATTGTTTCCGAGATTTGGAAAGGGGGGGTTAGGAGTTTCGATTCTAGAATGTTTCCTCTGAATGAAGTAATGGAATAAGATAGATTTTCAACATTAGGCTTTTGCAATTCATGTATATAAATGACTATATAGAATTCATTACGCAATAAGTTTTTCCCCAATGCTTGCGTTGCTTCTACCACACAAGTTCTCCTCTCATCCACAGATTGGTAAATAATTTATAGGTGAAATAATATTGTAAAGATGAATCCCTATATTCATATGTCCCCTCCATTGCAGTTCTTGTACAGGCTAATAAGAAAAAAAAACATAAAATTTGCATAATTATTCTTCCTTCCACAAGCTGGCAAAGGTCACATAGAATTACTTGTGCAAAAATGAATCCCCATAAGCACATGTCCCCTCTATCGCACAGTTTGCCTTCAGCAGGCTGGCAAAGGTCACATAGAATTTCTTCCTCCTGCAGGCCTGTCAAGACTTGATAGAAATCTTCTTGCAAATATTCATCTCCCTTCATGTCTCTTTATGCAGGCCTGCAAAGACCTTATGGAATCCTCATGCAAATATTAATCGCCCTTCATCACGTGTCCCCTTCTACAGGCCTGTAAAGACCTTATGGAATCCTCATGCAAATATTAATCCCCCTTCTTCCACACATCCCCTCATTCCACAGGCTGCTATAGATCATATAGAACTCTTCTTGTAAATATTAATCCCTATCTCCCTTGTGTCCCCTCTTTCTGCAGGCTGATACACATTACCGTGGAGGTTACAAGAACCACAAGAGAACTCTTTTCTAAATTGCTCCCCGTCCCCCTTCTCGAATCCAATCCAAACATCGCCCAACAACAAGTGCTACATAACAGAATTTCGAAAGGACAATGCCAAACCGTGCAAACATGAAGCTGGAGTGCAATTTTTTCACGGGGTCTGCACGCATCCTCAACCAGGAGACGACCATGGATGCCATCAGGGACTTGGCCAAGGAGACCGTGAGTTGTTTTTGCTGTTTTTCCATCTGTCCATCCTTCCTTCTCTTACTTTCATTTTGCTTCTGACTTATCACCACTTTTTCTCTGTCTCTTGTTTTTGTCAGAATTCCTTCCTTCTTTTCATCCTTCCTGCTTTTGAACAAAGAGGGGAATTTCCCTCCTCTTTCTCTCCTGCCTTGTCTTTTCCCCAATCCTTCCTTCCTGCTGTCCAGAAATTTCCTTTTCCTCGTCTTCTTTTTTGTCTTCCTCCTCCTCCTCCTCCTCCTCCTCCTTCTCCTTCTCCTTCTCCTTCTTCTCCTTCTCCTTTTCCTCCCCCCTCTCTTCTTCCTCTTCTCCTCCTCTTTATCCCACTTTTTTCCACATCGTCCTCCCCATCCTCTTCTTTCATATTCATTTTGATATTGATACTTCCTCTTTTGTACTTCCTATCTTTTCTTTTGTATACTCATCTTCCATTTCCAAGTAGTTTGAACTTCCTTTCTGCTATAGTTGATGTTGAAATAGATATCCATTTACAAATAAATTACTTATACTGCAGTATCTTTGGTAGACTCTATTAACCTTCAAAACTACTGTCCACACTCAGCGTTTATTAAGTTTTATCTCTCTCCCTCTCTTCTCAGGGACGCGAAGACCCATTCTATGTGCTGGACATCGGCGACATCGTGCAGAAGATTAAGATTTGGCGTCTGAAGATGCCACGCGTGAAGCCCTTCTATGGTGAAGATTTATTTGTCTCGTTCTTTCAATGTTTTATTTTTTCTCTTTTGCTCTAGTTAATTCACTGATGCTGGGATTGCAGTAATAAATGCAATGTCCATATTTATATTAGTTTACAAATTTTGTTTACATATAGATAGGTCCATGAGCAGTCACCAAGGAGTTAATTACTAGTCCTACCTGGTCATACCAGTTTACCCCTTTCCTTGATTTTTGGAAAGATTTTTGTTATTAGTATGAATAATAAAATTGTAGTAAACCTAATGTTGATATAAATAATACTGATAACAGTAATGATATAAGAAGCACTAGAAAAAAGTAAAGGAAATTCAAGGAATGGGGATATTAGATGTGTTTAGGAAGGCTTACTTACTGACTTTTTGGTGACTATGAGCTTGCAGAGCCATGTTCATGTAAAGAAAATCAGCAAGACGTGTAATTACCTGGCACCAGTGGGTTAATTAGAAAATCTGGAAAGACATGCTTTCTTAATATATATTCATAATAATCCATAGCTTGACTTCTGCACAGTATGAAATTGTTAACTTGAAGATCCATTCATTATTTTCTCTCACTAATGCTAATCGTCTCCTAAAGCAAGGCTACCCATCAAGAATTTTCTATACTGATCTGTCGTTTTATTATTACCAGGCTCTCTGAAATGCCTCATGTTGCGAAAGAATATTTGATCACAAGAAAGAACATGAAAAATAAAAACTATGCTAGGATACTTTTTGTTAAATCTTCATTTGCCTTTGCAGCTGTGAAGTGCAATGACAATCAGACAGTGCTAGAGTTGCTAGCCGCTCTTGGGACTGGCTTTGATTGTGCATCAAAGGTGAGGCTTGATTGTGACCACATTATACAGTTCGTCGAATGTTCAGTTCGCACAAGTGGAGGGTTAGACTATGTTGAATGTGTTACGATTCATGGAGGAACTGGGGACTAAATATGTATGACAAGTTTGTTTCATATATGATAATGATAGCATTATACAAAATTTGTTCAGTTGTTTTAGATTGATTACTTAAACAAATTTCAGGATTACTGGTAGTGTGTGTATATACACATACAGACATGCACTCCCTTTGAGTGGGTGTTACATTTAGGAATATTTAGTTGAAATAGTCTGATGTTGAGATTGTATTAGATCTCTTAACTCATTTACTTTTCATGAATATTAATTATTATATAGAGATTTTTTTCTCATAGTCTACCCATCTTCCTTTCACACAGGCGGAAATAAAGAAGATTCTGGACCTGGGCGTGGATAGGTCTCGCATCATCTACGCTCACCCATGTAAACCAGCCTCCCACTTGCGCTATGCAGCTAAGGAGGATGTGTCCCTCATGACCTTTGATAACGAGACGGAACTCCATAAAGTCAAGGCTTACTACCCCAATGCCCAGTGAGTGACAGGGATTTTTGCATTTTTATTACCTTTTTTCATTCCGTTATTATTATAATTTATTCTTAGTTGGTTATTTTATTTGTTTACTTATTAATTGCATCAGAAGAAGTATATTGGTTTGGTTCATATTTCTTAGATTGCTTATAAATAATTTTAGAGGAACAGTTTGGAATGTGGGAAGTAAAGCCTGTTGACATCAGGATGGCATTTATGTATGTGCCATATCCCCTGTGATTTTAGTTCATTGATGTTGCCTACATGTAAATGGCTCCACAAAGGCTTAGTCACCAAGTAGGCATTTACTAGTCCACCTATGTCAGCTGTCTGACCTTTTCCTTAATTTTTTTGCTTAAATATTTATATATATATATTTTTTTTTTTTTTCTTCTTCTTTGGCTATTACAGTTTTGACAGGATTATAGGAATAACAAAAGTCACTAATAACAATAGTGTCTATATTAATACCATTAAAAAAACATTTTCCCGGAAACTCAAGGAAAAAGGAAATCAGGCAAGGTCATGGAGGGGGTTGACTAATTGACTCATTGGTGGCTGAGCATTTGTGGAGCCATCTGTGTGTAAACAATTTTCTCAATACAAAACCAGAGTGGACAATGCATTCCCAGTAACTGTGTTACTTTGCTCATTTCCATAAAGATACAAAATTAAAAGTAGCAACCAGGGTGAATACATATTCTTTTTGCTGGTTGACTTCATGCTTCAGTAGAAGTCTGATATCTTGATGTAAATTCACCTGGAGAATTTATTTAGCTGCTTGAGGTAAATATTGTTTTATTGTTATTATTGTTATTACTTTTTTTCTATTATTATATACCTTCTAGGTGAAAGATATAATAGGGGAAAGTGGGTTTGTAATAGACGGATCTTCCCAAGACCTGGGAACTGTGTGGAAATTCAGGTCTTGATGGGGATGAGGTGTGAATTACTGGGGTAGATTGTAGTTCATTGATTTATATGTATTTTTATGTATTTATTTGTAGTAGACTGGTATTTAGTAATTCTGATGTGTCCAGTTGTCATATTTATTTATTCATTAATTTTTATATTGGTTAAGGGCATAGAATGAAGATAAAATCCAGAACTCACAAAAAAGTACGAATCTCACTAGGTATCAACACGAAAAAGAAAGAGCAACTAATTAATTGAAAAAATACGCAGCTATAACCACATTTACTCACCACAGGCTTGTGCTAAGGATCCGCTGTGACGCTGAAGACTCCCAGTGCCCCCTTGGCATTAAGTTTGGGGCTTTGCCTGAGGATGCTGGAGCGCTCCTAGCCACTGCCCGGGCACTGGATCTCAACATCGTTGGTGTCTCTTTCCATGTTGGGTCAGGCTGCCGTGAGCCCTCCGTGTTCCAGCGGGCAATTGCCACAGCAAGGCAGGTCAGTTGGTGAAGGGCATCTTTTTAGAGGATATCAGTATTATTAGTATTGATAATAATGGCAATGATAATGGTGATATTATTATTGTTGATGTTGTTGTTATTAATGTTATTATTAAATAATTTTTCATTAACATGTTCTGGGTGGATGTCAGGTTGGGGCATTGTTAAAGATTATTCAGTCATTTGTCAGCCATTCTTAGTTGCAAAATTATTAATCAATGCTTTTGAAATGATATATGAAGGTTTTTTTTTTTTTTTTTTTTTTTTTTTTTTTTTTTTTTTTTTTTTTTTAATCAATTTATATATTGCACTAAATTTGTTACATGATCAGGCTGAGGATTAGGATGTTATACATCATGATTTTCATTGTGATTTTTTAAGTATGTATTCAGTCACATTTTCTGCTATTATCATGATCCATCATTTTTTCTCTTCTTTTGATGTTATTTGGCTTCACTGCTGTAATATTTCTTTTTGTTCAGTCTCTAATTATTCCTGTATAACTACCAGGTCTTTGACGAAGCCCAAGAGCTGGGTTTTAAGCCGAACTTGCTGGACATTGGTGGTGGTTTCCCTGGGACACGCAACAACACCCTGGATGAGATTGCTGAGTATGTCAACAACTCCCTGGACGAGCACTTCCCTGAGGGCTGTGGTGTCAAGGTAGGGTGGGGATACTATTTCGTATTATTTTAGATTTTGAGATGGAAATCAGCTTTTTTTTCTTCTTCTTCTTCTTTTTGTCTTTTTCTTCATTTTTCATTCTTTTTCTTCTTTTTATTTTTATTATATTTTTATTTTTTTCTTATTTTTTCCTTTTTTCGTTTTTCTTTCATTTTTTGGTTTTTGGTTTGTTGTCTTTTCTATTCTATTCTATTCTTGCAGTAAAGTCTAGGTGAATTTCATTAACTTGGGCATGTTATTAAATTACTCAGTGGCTGATTTGATTTTGATTCATCGTCTAGAAACTTCATATATAAAATAAGAACTTTTAGCGTGGGTTTCATTCTTCAAAAACATACCGATCAGCAGTAAGTGCATAAATTGGCTTATACAAGTTAACGGCACCTGCTGAAAGATGCAAAATGTCACACCATGTCTGTTTCAAAATTTCAGGTGATTGCTGAGCCAGGCCGATATGTCGTGGCATCAGCCTTCACCCTGGCCACCTACGTTATGGCCAAGCGGGAGGTGTGTGACGACAACGGCACATTTCTCTCCGCCATGTACTACATCAATGACGGTGTCTACGGATCCTTCAACTGCACCTTGTACGACCATCAGGAAGTGTACCCTGTGTTACTGGAGGTGAGCGTTTTGATCCTGAACGTTGTTGCTTGTACAGCTTGACTCCGAAATGGTGGTGCTGTACTCGAGGGAAGGGTTTTCGTTTGGGCCACGAAGAATAGTGCTCTATTTTTATGAAATGGGTGTGATGGAAGTGATTGAGTGAGAGTGAGTGTGAATGTGTTTGTGCATGTGTATCTGGGTATAGGAAGTCTTACCAGATTAACTTATATTGGTTCTGGACAAGACCCATTTAATGTATTCTTTGTACCAAACATTAACCTGGTAGATAACATTTCCTGTTTTGAACTTGATCCCCCCCCCCCCCCCAATTGCGAGCTCTTTGCTAAAAAGAATATTATAAATTTCATCGTCAGCTCAATTTTTAGTCATTCATGTGGAATGTATTTCTTTAAGCTTTTTTATTATTAGATTTTATTCTCATATGAAAGTGAAGCCATGCTGTCCCAATTTCATAGTATCTTCTCTTTTTTGTCACTCATTTTGAAGCATCTTCTCTTAATCTTGTTCACATATCAGATTTTCCCCTTTTCTCCTGCTTCTTTCTGTTAATCAGAACAACTTTCTATCTTTTCTATAATTTTTCTCTTTTCTTTATCTATTCTTTTCTTCTGCCTCCCTGGCTTCCTCTATCTCCTTCCTTTTTTGCTCCATCTATTGCTTCCTTATTATGTTTCTCCAAATCCAAATTACTGAGAAACCCCTCTTCATCCACAGGACAAAGGCCCTGAGGAGTCTTACACTCCCTGCTCGATCTGGGGCCCCACCTGTGATGGTTTGGACCAGGTGGTCTCCGAGGCTAAGCTGCCCCAGCTGGCTTGTGGAGACTGGCTGGTCTGGCCAGAGATGGGGGCCTATACCCTGGTTGCTGCTGGGAGTTTCAATGGCTTCCCACTCCCCAGTGTCCATGTGGTTGTCCCACACCACACATGGTAAGAGACAACTAGCTGAGAGTGTCAAGGGCTGTTGCTGTTAATTTAGTTGTTAGGCACCTATTTCATTTTCTGGCATGATGGTCTGATATGGAGAATCCAGGTTTGGCTATTTTGTATTTTTATACAGATGTAAACTAACATGTTAAGGGAGACAGCTACAGTTTTAAGGGGAATGAATGCAAGAGGCTTGACTCGTCTTCAGATGATAAGCCCATGATGAAATTTCTGTAACTTGCCATGTGAAGAGGAGTCTAGTGACTCAGAAGTTCATTGGACAGTGTTTCCCTTTTATACTTCCCTTACTATTGAACTGTTTTATTACATGTCTATATTTAAGGTTAAAAGAGCATAGTTGTTGATTTTGAGTAAGGATTGACTATGGGAGGAACAAACATTGTTATTGTTTTAGGCATTTGCTTTGGTTGAGTTTGAAATAGTACAGCTACCTTTTTGGGGAGCAGTGTATTTGATATTGAAATTGAGATTAGTTTAGCATCTTTTTGTATATCACTGAATAAACATCATACCAATTAAAAAGTGAAAAACGTCCCATCTTATCCTCTTCATCATCATGACAGGCTCTACCTGGAGGAGTTCATGGGTTCAGTCGTCAACTTCAAGCAGATTGATGGGGCCTGCGTCATGATGGGCAGCTCTGAGAATGATCAACAGCAGCTGCATGAGAGTGGCTCTGGCTCCTCCTCTCTGACGACTCGCTGGCCATGCTCAGTCACCACTCATGACTCTGGCAGCCTGGATGAGCAGCTGGCACACCTCACTGTCATCGATGTGGGTGAAATGTAAAAGGAAAGCAAGCATCCAGATTTCCATGACCTTCCCTATGAATGAAGAAGTATGCATTGAAGTTAAGAAGAAAAAAGTCTATATTAACCAATCAAGACCAGTAACTGATTAAATGTTTGTTGTAATGCTGTTGGTATGTTGAATTTCTTTTTTTTTTTCTCTCTCTTTTTTTTTCTTTTTCTTTTTTTTTCTTCGTCTCTTGAGAGTTGATTTAACAGAACATTGTTATCAGACAATCCATGTAAATTGGAGAGAAATCACTGACCATCGAAAGGAACTGATCACTTTTTTCATATTAGAAGCCATGGGATATTAAACATGTGCCAAGATGTTTTGTTTGTTTCGGGAATAGCCTTTTTTTCCGAGATTGAAGAACCAATGTCAAACTTGTCCCTTTTCTATCTTTTTTTTTTTTCTTTTAGGGGTCTCTGTTTCATGTTAAGTGGTTGTGATCCCTGTAGCAATCAAGTGGCCATATCCTCATGGTTTTTGCTAGTATTCAGACACTTAGGTGAAGTAAGACTTGACTATGCTCACCATGAGGTCAACTGAATAGAAGTGACTGTACTGCTAACTCTGTCAGTGTTACTCAGTCGTCTTTACTCAGTCGGTGTTACTGTTTACATTTTATGTGCTCGATTTTGTTGGCAATCACTAGAGCAAACTTGTATGAACTAGTAGAAAGCCCATCTCAAACTCAAGTTTTTTAAAAAGAACAAGACAGAAAAGAAAACCTTTCTTATCAGTCTCAGGTCCCTTCGTTCGTTCTGTTCTGCCTTGCAGCTTGAGAAGTGTTGATCAGTACTTGCAGATTTATTTAATTTTTCATTATTATCATTCTCTCTCTGTTTCTTGG
>NW_020870248.1:883993-918993 GCF_003789085.1 Penaeus vannamei | reverse complement strand
TCATCTTCCTTTGCACCCCCTTCGTTCTCTTTTGTTATGTATGTCATAATATGTATGTTTGCATGATTTTATGTATGCACGTATGCATGCATGTATGTATGTATAATGTATATATGTATATGTATGTATTATGTACGTACGTACGTATGCATGTATTTATGTATGAATGCATGTATGTATATATGTATATATGTACATATGTATATATGTATGTATCCATGTGTGTATGTGCGCGTATATGCATATATGTATTCGCGCATGTATTTATATGCTCCCAAAAACTTCAAATACGCATACACTTACATAAACACATACACATACATAAATGTATACATGCACATACACGCACACACATGCACAGAAACACGATTTTTTTCTCGTATACAGACGAAATCGTGAAACATATTAAAAAATAATAATAATAATAATAAATAAATGAATAAAAAAAAAATAAAAATATAACTCTTTCCCCTCTTGCACCAGTTTCTTCCTTTCCTTTTTTGTGAGTTTAGGCAGTTGAAACCCTTTTGAACATTGCGTGCTTCCTTGTTCCTCGAGCGACAGTGAACACGCCATGTAAACACGGGGAGGGGGAGGGGAGGGGGTGGCAGGAGGCGGGGAGAAGGGCGAAATCTTACTTTGCTTTATCGTAAATTATTATCATTATTTTACCTGTTTAAGTTCCACTAATTCCGACACCACGACTGGTTTGACTATTACTCTCGTCAACATTATTGTTATAACTATTATCATTGTTCTTGTTATCATTACTATTGTTATCATTATCATTATCAAAATTCTTATAATTATAATCATTACTATTATTTCATATTATTTTTGTTATTATATTATTATTATTATTATATTATCATCATTATTATCATTAGATCATTAGTATCAATATTACTATTATACTAATCATCATTATCATTGTCATTATTATCAGTTATAATTACTATCACTGTTGTTGTTAACAGTTATTATAACCACAATTATCATTATGTTATTATCATTTACGTTACCATTTACATGAATGTCATTACTATCAATATCATTATAATTCTGGCAATTCTTTTGTTATAACTGCTGTTATTATCAATATTATTATTATAATTATTATCATTATTGTTACCATCATCGTTGATAGTACCATTTATGTTAATATTATAATCACTATTACTTTTACTATCACCATTACAATCATCACCATCATTGTTATCATTTTCGTCACTAATTTCTTAATATCAACGACCTAGAGAAAACACGAAACTAAAGCTAACGAGGAATGAGATGTAATGCGAGCAAGTGCCTCGTGTCCGGCCCCCTTCATCGCTCCCACAGCACGTGCACAACGAAAGTAAAAACACAAGACGGTGTGATATCGAATCCTGGGTAAAGCTGTGTTGTCACGGAAAAAAAGAGAAACGGGAGAGGAGGAGGAGGAGGAGAGGGATAATGGAAAAAAGGTGGAGAAAGGAGAATAAACCATAGTACCGGGGGGAGGGGGGGGGAGCGCTGCACCAAATGGCTAAACTTTTGGAGTCGAAGTTTCGTTTCGAACGCTTCTAAGGTCGCTCACCTGTTGTTTTGTCTTCTGTCTGTCTGTCTGTCTGTCTGTCTGTCTGTCTGTCTGTCTGTCTGTCTGTCTGTCTGTCTGTCTGTCTGTCCTTCTCTTTACTTTCCTTTTTATTCTTTGTATGCTTGTCTGTCTCTTTATCACTACCAATCAAATACATACAAAAATGTAAATATACATTCCCTTACGTGCACACATTTCTCCATACGCGTATCCACATACTTATCCTCCTCTGTATCACCCATACACATCCACTCACTCACCTTCACTCATTCACTCACCTTCCCTCACTCATTCACTCCCTCACCTTCACTCATTCAATTACTCATCTTCACTCACTCATTCACTCACTCACTCATTCACTCCCACCTTCAATCATTCAATTACTCACCTTTACTCATTCATTCACTCCCTCACCTTCACTCATTCATCTCACTCATTCACTCACTCTCCCTCACCTTCACTCACTTATTCACTCCCTCACCTTCACTCACTTATTTACTCCTCTTCACCCATTCACTCACTCACCTTCATTCATTCACTCATCTTACCTCACTCATTCACTCCCTCACCTTCACTCACTCATTTATTCCTCACCTTCACTCACTTTTCACTCCTCAACTTCACTCACTTATTTACTCCTCTTCACCCATTCACTCACTCCCTCACCTTCACTCATTCCCTCACCTTCACTCACTCATTCACTCCCTCACCTGCACTCACTCTTCACTCACCTTCCCCACTCATTCACTCCCTCAAGCACCTTCACTCACTCACCTTCACTCACTCATTCACTCCCTCACCTCACTCACTCATTCACTCACCTTCCCTCACTCATTCACTCCCTCACCTTCACTCACTCATTCACTCCCTTCCGCTCCAAACTTCCTGTCTATCACGGGAGTTCAACAGGCTTCACCGGCCGACGCAGCAACCCGGGCCGAGCAGGTTCCTTCTCGAAGATTCATCACCGGAATTAACACCTTCCGATTAATTTTACGGTCACGTGGCGGAACATGGCGTGTGCGGGTATTCGGACTTACGAACGCACGCACAGGCACTTGATAGTTTCAGTTGCGAAATGTTCCTTTTAAAAAAAATGCAGGAATAAGTGCATGCATTTTTTTTTTTAATCCGAAGTCGGTTATAATTTCCTTTTTTTCTTTTTTTGTCGAAAATTTTCGAAATATTCCTTTAAAAAATGCAGGAATAAGTGCTTGCATTTTTTTTTCTTTAATCTGAAGTCGGTTATAATTTCCCTTTTTCTTTTTTTGTCGAAAATTTTCGAAATGTTCCTTAAAAAAATGCAGGAATAAGTGCTTGCATTTTCTTTCTTTTTTTTTAATCCGAAATAGGTTATAATTTTCTTTTTTCATTTCTTTTTTGTTGTCGAAAATTTAGTTCCTGGTTAAGAAGGCTTTAGCGAAGGTCAGAAAAAATGGAGAGAATATATCTGAGAGGGATTTGATTTGCGTTAATAGGCTTATTTTGAAAAGAAGAAAAAAATGAAGGAATTGTTGCGTGCTGGAAATTGCGCCTCCGACCTTCAACTTAATGAGAAAGGTTGGATTGTACACATCTCTATTTTTCATCCTTTTAATCTTTCCTTCTTTACCATTTCTTCATATTTGCAATCGGTTCTCTATCCCTTACCGCTGTAAAGACACACAAAGAAGAACAAGGCTTTGCAGTTTACAGCCATTCCACTTAGAAGCTCATTGCGATAAGCACGATTTGGCGACTGGAAACTGAACACCCGTCTGCATAAAGCGATTTCCGGGCGCTATGCTGTTCTGCGGGCGCGCCGGGCCGGCTTAAGGGCAGGGAGGTCTACTTTGGCCGCTCTAAGGCCCAGTTTGGGAATTGGATTATTTCCCAAGATTACACTCCGGACATTCAGCTTTTATCACATACATACATACATGCATATATACATTCAACATACATACACACACACACACACACACACACACACACACACACACACACACACACACACACACACACACACACACACACACACACAGAGCGACACAGACAGACAGACAGACACACACACACACACACACACACACACACACACACACACACACACACACACACACACACACACACACACACACACACACACACACACACACACACACACACAAAGAGAGGGAGGGCTTACATAAACGTAACTGCCTCAATAAAATTCGTACCCTATTTAATCACATTTCAGTTACTAGCTCAAAGAAACAAACGACCCCCCCCACCCCTCGGCGACACTAAAAAATCGTCTAATTTTTTCACGGAACTTATCAAAACCATTTTAGAAAATCTGACGTTACGTGGATGAAAGAAAAGAGGGGAAAAGAAGTATACTGATAACAGCAATAACAGCAAAAGGAAAAGTAACGAGAACAGCCAGAATACTAATAAATTGAGTGAGAGTGAGTGTGTGTGTGTGTGTGTGTGTGTGTGTGTGTGTGTGTGTGTGTGTGTGTGTGTGTGTGTGTGTGTTGTGTGTGTGTGTGAGAGAGCAGAGAGAGAGAGACGAGAGTGTGTGTTGTGAGAGAGAGAGAGAAGAGGAGTGAGGAGAGAGAGAGAGAGGAGATTGAGAGTAGAGAGAGAGAGAGGGAGAGAGAGAGAGAGAGAGAGAGAGAGAGAGAGAGAGAGAGAGAGAGAGAGAGAAGAGAGAGAGAGAGAGAGAAGGGAGAGAGAGAGAGAGAGAGAGAGAGAGAGAGAGAAGCTTTGCCTCTTACAGGCCCCCCGTAATCATCTTGTCTCGCATGACACACTCATCACACGCCCAAAAAAATCCAAAACGTTCCAATTTCCCTCGCACCTCCTTACGAGTGCGTGCCTCATCGAGACGACGTCGATACCAATACCCGCTCCCTACCCCTAACACCCCACCTACGACCACCCACCCCTCCACCCAACCATACCCAACACCCGCCAGCCATCATCCTCATTACTCCCATTATCATTATATTCACGAAAACACCGACCCTGCTCCCCCCCCCCACCCCACCCACCATTAGAAAACGGACCTCGACTCCTCAGCGAGACCTAGAACCCGCCTCCCCCTTCCCTCACCCCTCCAGACCAACCCCCTTCCCCTTCCCTCCTCCTCCTTCCAGCCGACCCCCTCCCCCTTCCCCCTCCAACCACCCCTCCCCCTTCCCCCGCCGAAGGAAACAATGCCCCTGACGACACGCCAGCTCCGTCCACTCGCAAATACACACAAATATCCCCTTTTCTCCTCTAATGCCCCGCCTTCCACTCGAGCACACGAGCGCCCGTGGCTATATATAGTAACGGCGAAAAATTATCCAGGAGGTAAAAATACACCTAATGGCAGCCGGGATCAAGACAGAGGGACACGCGAGGGGGCCTCCTCCGGTGGCGCTTACGTCGCGGCCCGGGTGACGTCGGAATCGCGGCCGCTTGCCCGATGGCCCCTGGCACTGGCGCCCCGGCACGCTCTCCTTGCTGGATGGGTCGTAGGATGGGTCGGTTTTGGCTGGTTGGGGGTCGTTAGATGGTCGGTTGTTGGCTGGTTGGTTGGTTGGCGATTTTGGGTAGCTGGTTGGGTTGCTTTCCCAGTCCCTGCTTTACCTTCCTCTTGTTTTATCTTAGGTTTTCTTTATATATTCCCTTCTCTTTTCTCTACCCTCCCTCTCCTCTCCCTCCTCTCACACCATTTCCCTTTCTCCTTCTCCTTCCATCTCCTTCCTTTCCTCCCCTTCCTTTCCTCCTCCCTCCCCCTTCCTTCTTCCTTCCTCCCTTCCTCCTTCCTTCCTTCCTTCCTTCCTTCCCTTCCTTTCCTTCCTTCCTTCCTTCCTCTTCCTTCCTTCCTTCCTTTCCTTCCTTCCTTCCTTCCTTCCCTCCCTCCTCCCTCCTCCTCCCTCCTCCTCCTCCCTTCCTCCTCCCTTCCTCCTCCCCTTCCCTCCTTCCTTCCTTCCTTCCTTCCTTCCTTCCTCCTTCCCTTCCCTCCCTCCCTCCCCCTTCCCCTTCCTTGACAAGTTACGTGACACCGAGTCGTTCCGGGGCGAGCAAGCGGACACCCGAGTGAGAGAGGGGGGGGGGGGGATGGACGCTGCTGAGTGCTCGACAATTATCGACGCTCCTTTCGGTCTTCTTTTTGTTATCTCTTTCTTCTTCTATTTCTTCTTCTTCTTCTTCTATTTCTTCTTCTTCTTTCTTCTTCTTCTTATTTCTTCTTCTTTCTTCTTATTTCTTCTTTTGTCTCTTTTTCTCTGGTCTTTGTATTGTTCTCTTTCTCTCCTTTACCTTCTTTGTTTTAATTTTTCTCTTCTCTTTTTATCTTCTTTCCATTCACTTTTGTAGTCGTTGTGAAGGATCATTACTTGGCACAAAGAGGTGGATGACTAAGGGAAGGGATAGGAGGTGCAGGGATGGGGTGGGGGTAGAAGGGGGAGAAAGAAGAGAAGAGAAGAAAAAGGGGGATAACGAAGATGGTGAATGGAAAGAATAAAAATAAGATCAAGAATACCAATAAGTACAATAGCAATAACAACAACAAAAAATATATAATAACAACTACAATGAAATGTATAATTCACACGAAACTAAAAAAGGCGAATACAAGATAAAGAGAGAGAAAAGAAGAATGGGTGTTTAATGGTTCCAAAGCAAAGTACACGTGCTCGACATCAAAAGGGCATATAGCACTATAGAAAGTAGCAGTTGTGAAAGGGGTAAAGAGGAGAGTTAGTTGGTGATTAACTGCACTACACGTCAAAAGGTGTATAGTAATTTAGGGGTAGTATGGATAAAGAGAGGTGAGGGTAGAGGTGTTGAGATAGCAAAAGAGTGAAGCAATTGACAAAAGACTGAAGCAATTACTAAGAGTGGAAGCAATTGGCAAGAGTGAAGCAATTGACAAGACTGAAGCAATTAGCAAAGAGTGATTAGCAAAACCGATAAAATTACCAAGAGTGAAGCAATTACCAAAGGAGTGAAGCAATTTGCAAAAGAGTGATGCAATTAGCAAAAGAGTAATTAGATCAAAGTTGTCTAAGGGAAGAAGTGTGGCATTCTGCAGAGATGCCCACGGGGTAAAGCTGCGGTTAGCACAAGGGGAAAGAGGGGGTTAAGGGCGGTTAGATCCAGCAGACTCAGGCGAAATGTTAGGAGAGGGAGAATAAGGATAAAATGGAGTTACACATGTGTATCATATGTAAGAGAGCAGAAAGGATAACAGGGGAGGAGGGGAAGGGGTGAAACAGGGGGAGGTTGTGCTGGGAGGGAGTGGGAGAAAGGGATGTAGGGGAGCTTGAGTAGGAGGAGGATGGATGTCGGCAGTTACTTTTAGAGTAGAGGGATTGGGAGCAGAGATATTGGAGGAGGAGTCGTGACTAGAGTTTTAAATGTCAACAAAGGAGAAGAGGGAACAGAAGTTTGAGGAGAAGAGGAAGAAGTAGATAGATGAATGAGAGAACGCGATAGATGGGTGGAACGTTTCAGACGAGGAAAGGTCGAGGCGGTCGGACAGCGTAAGTCTCTCCAACAATATACACATTATGGGGGAGGTTATGTCTACGGAAAGTAATTTTGGCAATTTCGGCGGCCAGGAATAGGTGAGGTAGATAACGCACAAGCTTGGGACTCAGATGTAACTGTGACAAGGCGTGGACGATCGGAACGGCAGCGGCAGGAGACTTTGCCTACTTGCTTTTTGAAGACATTTTTGGAATAGAAGGTTACTGTCAGAGTAAGGGGCTGCAGGGTGAACCACAAAAAAAATCGATCTCACTTAAAAATAGCACTAGAAAGATTTGTAGAGGTGGAAGTAGTTGAAGGGCGAGGGCGGCAAGAAGAGGGAGAGGCGCTGTGGGGAGGTGGACAATATGGTTGAAGAGTAGTGATAAGGGAGGAAGAGGTTGACCACTAAGGATACTATGGAGGATGCTGGGAGAGAGGAAGGAATATTTTTTGAAGGTTGGATAATGACCTGGGTAGGCGCTCCGGAATGGACTGAGCTAATACCAGGAATGAAGGGTTGTTTTCGTGATCAATTCTCGCCAGGTGTTGGGGAAGCGGTAAAGTTCAAGTCATTACGGCTAGTTGATAAAGGGGTAATCCTCAAACCCCCTTAAAGCTACAAATAATTACTGCCTGTGGCAAGCCAGGAGTAAGTGAGGAAGAGGGATAGGGATTCGATAACTAAACTAATACCATGCCCACGGCTCCCCAAGGCCGTTCAGGACTGACCCAATGCCAGCCTCTTGTCCTTTCAACACGACTCTCACATCTTAAGTAGACAGAAGAAGGGGTTGGAGATGAGAAGGAAAAGGAAAGGGGGAGGAAAAGACCGTGCAAAATTGGGTGAGCCGATGGCTGAGGCCCGAAGTAGGGGAGGCGGTCTCAGAAGTCCCCGCCCCACTGGGAATAATTTCTAAAAATGCGGACAATATTTCACGCCTTCGCCCTCATCTTCTCCTTCTCCTTCTGCTTGTTCCTTCTCCTTACCTATTGTTCTTCCCACCTTTTCCTAACTGCCTTCCCGAGCACTCAACACGCCCGCACACCACGAACCGGCGGGATTGGCGAATTGATCAGGGATGCATTAAGTGGGTCGACGGCGCGTTAAAAGAGTCAACCGGCTATTCGCGTCTTTGTCCCGCGAGAGACACATGATCAGCCAAACAATATTCACTCAAACTGCCATCGCGCTGCAACGTGTCGCTTTATTGATAGTCGGGAGCAGAGAGAAAGGCTTTCTGCATTTGCCACGAAGCGTAGGATGATGACGTGACAAAAGGAAGGATGGAGGAAATACAATCCATACGCATGTACTTACTCATTTCTCTCTCTCTGTTTTTGTATCTTTCACAAATGCATGCATGAACACTCAAATACACATACACACATTCAAACATACTAACCACTAATCAAATCTTCCCCCCCCCCCTCTCTCTCTCTCTCTCTCTCTCTCTCTCTCTCTCTCTCTCTCTCTCTCTCTCTCTCTCTCTCTCTCTCTCTCTCTCTCTTCTCTCTACCTGTCTCTCTTACCTGTCTCTCTTACCTGTCTCTCTTACCTGTCTCTCTTACCTGTCTCTCTCCTGTCTCTCTTACCTGTCTCTCTTACCTGTCTCTCTTCCTGTCTCTCTTACCTGTCTCTCTCTTACCTGTCTCTCTTACCTGTCTCTCTTACCTTCTCTCTTACCTGTCTCTCACTTTCATCCTTACTCTTATTCCCTTTCCTTTCATTCTTCCTCTTGACCGTTACCCTCCCACTTCCTCTCCCTTCCCCCCACTTCATCTCCCATCCCATTCCCTCTCCCTCCCCCCTCCCCCTCATCCCCCTCCCCCTCCCACTCCTTACCCCAAAACGCGCCCCTTAATTGCCATTCAACATGCAACATCAGTCAAGATCGAAGCGTTTACTCAACACCTGACAAGAAGCTGCTCTCCGACGGCCGGTCTGCGTAACGTCAGTCAAATTACGTTTTCGTTGAGATGGTAACGGGGGTCAAATATTTACAGCTGAGTAATAACAACGATACGATATAACGAGTTGAGTGTTTAAGAGATATCAAGACTCGAATAAAAACGTTTAAAATACCATTTACAATCTCTCGCTCTCTTTTTCTTTTCTTTTTTCTTCTTCTCTCTCTCTCTCTCTCTCTCTCTCTCTCTCTCTCTCTCTCTCTCTCTCTCTCTCTCTCTCTCTCTTCTCTCTCTCTCTCTCTCTCTCTCTCTCTCTCTCTCTCTCTCTTCTCTCTCTCTCTCTCTCTTTCTCCCACACCGAGAATCAATATTAAACCATTAATAACTAACCGCCAATACATGGGCCATGCCTCACCTCCCCTCCCTCCCTTTCCCCCCATTCCCCTACCTCTCTCAGTGTCTCCTCCTCCCCCCCCCCCCGCCCCATCCTCTCCCCTCCGGTGCAATGACCCCGATTCTCGCCTTTCGTGGCGGTTTGATGATGCTGAATCCGGGTGGATGGGCGCCGCGGCGTCGAGTGGGCGTCGCCATTGATAAAATGCACTGCTGTGGGCGGATTCGTCACTTCACCGTTACTTCTCTATATATCCCTTTTTTTTCCTTTCTTTCTTCTTCTGAGGTGACTTATCATACTCAAAAAAAAGAAAAAAAAAACATCACATACAAGTAAACAATGGCATTCCCATCCATTATTTCCTCCACATCCCAGCACGCGTCATAAAACACATAATTCCGACACGAAGTACCGACGTGGGATTCATAAAATATGAGCCCAAAAATACCAAGCGCTGATAATGTGGTAGAGTAGATGAAAAACTGAAAATATGGGAATTAAGAAGATATCTGCGACGATGAAGACGTAGGCGAAGAAAAAAAGGAAAAAGACGAAATATGGGAGGAAGAGATAGATAGATAGATAAAGAGAGAGAGAGAGAGAGAGAGAGAGAGGAGAGAGAGAGAGAGAGAGAGAAGAGAGAGAGAGAGAGAGAGAGAGAGAGAGAGAGAGAGAGAAGAGAGAAAGAGAAAGAGAAAGAGAAGAGAGGAGGGAGAGAGAGAAATACAGAGACAAAGAGATAGAAATACAAAAAAAGAAAAATCGAAAGAGTTTGAGCGAGTAAGATGTACAACTCTATAACCATCAAAAAGCCTGCTTCACTTCTCCCAAAGGAGCAGCGCATTAAATTCCACAGCTTAATGCAACACTACCATTTATCAGCAGACATTTATGAGTCGGCCACACTCAGCCATTCTACACACTTAAAGAATTCCTTAATTGTAATAACCCTTAATCTGCAAAGTACAAAACCTACAATGCAACAGCGGAGTCCAGTCGAGTGTCATAATCCCCGCAGGATAATGTCCTAATGGGATAGTCGTTTGCTGACTGAGAAACCGGGGTCGTTATCCAATCTTCCGACAATCTGCTGAAAGTCGAGGACCACCGTTCCGTTTTATTTCCTTGCGTCCTCAATTAGCGATTATGAGTGAATCACTGGTGCTGCGGCGGGACATGCATATCCACAGACGCTTATACGAGACATACACGACACACACACACACACACACACACAACACACACACACACACACAACACAATGCACCACGCACACTATGCAGGTATGATTGACACCTTTTATGGCGAGAATGGCCTGGGGCTCTATGCCTGATCGTTCGCATGGGCGATCGTTTTTCGTTTGTCAACAATTGTCGCACACGCATGCATTACACGCACACAAACACAACACACAAAACACCCACCACACACACACACACAACACAACACACACAACACGCAACACACACACACAACACACACACACACACACACACACACACACACACACAACACACACACACACACACACACACACACACACACACACACACACACCACACACACGCACACCACACACAACACACACACACACACACACACACACACACACACACACACAATACACTTCCACCCTCCCTTTCACCTGATAATAATCACTATACCTGGCTATAATCGTATCATTAATGGTACAGTAATTATTGTACAAGCCGATATGGCCCTTAATCGCCTCTGGCTGACGCAAAGGGCATGTGCCAATAATACGGGAAGGGGGAGAGACAGATAAACAAACACACACACTAATTACCAAGCCTACATGCCTGTCTAGAAGTGTATTTGTTTGTTTGTTTCCCGCCCGTCCGCACCCTCACGCCCAAGACTTCTGAATCGACGCCCACGCGCCCATTAAACCGACCAGTCAAACGCGAAAGATAAAAAAGAGAGATAAAAAAAGAGAAAAAAAAATCGCGGGTCAGAACACTTGTCGCCCATGAATCCACGACAGGACATTCCCACTATAAAATATTGTTCTTTGCAAGATTTTTGCGACATCTTGCAACGAAAATGGTTCATGTCTGAATGACCGAGAAGTCCATTTGCAATAAAAAAAAACTGCAAAATATATAACATGGAAATGCTTACTACTTACAGTATACTTTTTTTAATATGCAATAAACCATGAAATAAATTGCAAATTAAATCCAAACGTTACAAATACAAGTGAAAAAAAAATAAAATAAAAGTAATAAAACGAAAGCGTGCAATAATAATCATGAAAACAATCAACTGACCAAAGCGTGATACATACTGAATCACACGGATCGAAAAAAAAAAAAAAAATGATTTTACACCCAATAATAATATCTAATTACCCAACACCTTCGCTTACTTCAAAACCAAACAATCTATATTTCCCCCAGACGAGATCTACCGCACTTACAAGCCCAATAAATGAATAAGCCAACAGGTAAATAAATAAACAAATTGACCGTGCACCTCCGCCGTTCCTCTAATTCACGCTTTTTCTTAATATTGATTAGCGTGACCCTAGCAACTTGCAAAACACGGCGGCGAGGGCAAGTGGGCCACGGCAATAAAAAGACAAAGAAATGTGCCTTTGTCGATTGCTTCGGACCAAGCGCAGTAATAACGAACTGCAGTCGGAGGTCAGGCCAACTCTAATGAGGCTAAACAAAACCACACACACGTAAGCGCGATCAAGGTGAAAAGAGGTTTAATGAAGGGAGATACGCAGAGCCAGGTCAAAGGTCAAGGGTGAAAAAGGCTTGCGGGATCAGCAAGTGGAAGAAGAGAGAGAGAGAGAGAGAGAGAGAGAGAGAGAGAGAGAGAGAGAGAGAGAGAGAGAGAGAGAGAGAGAGAGAGAGAGAGAGAGAGAGAGAGAGAGAGAGAGAGAGAGAGAGAGACAGAGAGACAGACAGAAGACAGAGAGAGAGGGCACAGACAGAGATAAGACAAACAGACAGACAAATAGAGAATGAAAGAGAGAATACTTCCGTCGGAGATAATAAAAACAAATAAAAGCAGAAAGAGACGACGCCAAAGCACTGGAAGCCGCGCCAAGCCAAGCGTGCGCGAGGGATGACACATGACAGATGGGCCATCGTCTTCAGGAACCAGCAGTCTTGTGATGGCTGTAACAACACCCCTCGCCTGGATTTCGTGTACGCACCCGTCACGGAGCCCCGCCCACCGACGCCCATTCCCCCGCTAAAGCTTGCTTGCTTGCTTTTTCTTTCTTTCTTCCTTTGTTTCTTTTTTTTTCTTCTTTCTTCTCTTTCTTCTCCTCTCTTTCTCTCTTCCTCTCTCTCACTCTTCTTATCTCTCACTCTTCTTTTCTCACTCACTCTTCTCTCTCTCATCCTTTCTCTCACTCTACTCACTCTTCTCCTCTCACTCCTCTCCTCCTCCTCCTCCTCCTCCTCCTCTCTCTCACTCCTCCCTCCTCCTCTCTCTCACTCTCCTCCCCTCTCTCTCCTCTCCTCCTCTAGAACCTTCTCAATCACTACTTTCTCACTCACTCTCTCCCTCTCTCTCCCCTTTCTCTCACCTCTCTCTCTCTCTCTTCCTCTCTTTTCTTTCTATCACCTCCCCCTTTCATACCAATCATTTCTCCCACTCTTCCTTCTCCTCTCCTTCCCAGTAATTCGACCTCTCTCTCACGCAGCCCGACAACCTTCAATTGCATACATATCCCACATTGCACACTGCTTGTTTATGTCCGGCATATTCTTATTTATATCCTTCTAAAATGCAGTAGTCAGCTCAGGAGAGAAAAAAATAGAATGATACTTAATCTCTTCAAATCTCTCGGGCATAAAAGTCTACAACGTTAATAAATTACATCGGTCGGTTATATTTGTTAATGGCCATGGCAACGTGACAACAATGATAAGGAAGATAAGAAAAAATTAATTAATTCAACGCTATTATGCAGAAACACGGACACACAACCAAAGTGTAAAAAACATTCATACACATCTCATCTCTCTCTCTCCTCTCTCTCTCTCTCTCTCTCTCTCTCTCTCTCTCTCTCTCTCTCTCTCTCTCTTCTCTCTCTCTCTCTCTCTCTCTCTTCTCTCTCTCTCTCTCTCCATGCCAAACGCGTGACAACAATGACGCGAAAGAAAAATAAAACCTATACAACACTAAACTCAAGAAAACACACACAAATGAACTGGAAAAATATGGACAAAACTATCCATTCTTATATATTTTTCCTTTCTCCTTCTTTCCTCTTTCTCTTCTCTTCTCTCCTCTATCCCCCCCCTTTCTCTCTCCCTATCCCTTTCTCTCTCCCTCTTCCCTTCCCCTCTCTCGTCCCTTCTTCCCTCTCCGTTCTCCCTCTATCTTCCTCCCTCTATCCCTTCCCTTAGCTCCCCTCTTCCCTTCCTCTCCCTCTATCTCTTCCCCCACCTCTCCCTCCCTTTCCCCCCCCCCCCCATCTCCTCTCCTGTCACCCCGTGATTCGTCGAGTCCAAAGAGTCCTTGCAGGAGAAGTTGGGGGAGGATGGGAACGTGCAGCCCCCCCCCCCCCCTTTTCCCTTATAGAATCATGAGATTTGTAAATTCATAAAACCAAATTGCTAAGACAGGGAAGGAATGTCGCTCGAGTGTAGGCGAAAATAGCCTTTAAACACGGGGCTGAGTAAATGGAAACGCCGCTTAATTATAACAGAACGCACAGGGGCTGGGAGTGTGTGTGTGCGCGCCGAGTTGTGTTTGGCCATAAAATTGTTCACCGCAAGCCGATCGCCACGCTATGTTGCGCGGGAGGTCAGGCATTTCTTATTAATTTCTTTCTCAACAGGAGTAGGGAGGACGGAGAACCGGTCTGTGAGTTGCATCAAAACCCGCGCCTGAGTGAAATCCTCCTATACCGGCCCTTGTTTTTATCTCCGCCAAGGAGGCTATCTTTTGGTAGCGTTGGTTAGTTTGTTGGTTAGTTGGTTAGCAGGATAACTCAAAAAAAAACTACGGGCATATGCTCTTAGCCCAACTTAGGTGCCATTAAATTTTGGTGGTGATCCGGATGCAAGAACACATCAGCATTGCGAGATAGGGAAACCCGAACGTCACCAGTGTACTTGGGAAAGAGGTGATTTTAATGTAATTCTTCAAGTGTGAATATTCTTATTGCATCAATGACCCTATTGCCTTAGCGGAGGTATGCGCTCTCCCGTATTTCTAGTCTCTAATAACCTAAGTTTTAAAAGAAATCTGAACAAAACGCATTGTAGGAGGGTATTTACTCACTTTTTCTTTCTTCCTTTCTCTTCTGTCGTCCTGTGGTGCAATGACTGACTCAAGCCACGCCCCAGCGCTCATGCCATGACCCCTTCCTGACCTCTACACAACACTCGACTTCAGGTCGTGGGCTCTCCCGGACGCTTCTCCCTCCTGAAGCCCACCACCACTCTACTTCGAGTTGCGTCTCCGCTCGGACGCCCTTGGCCGGGCTACCCCCTCCCCGGGACCTGCACCCTGATCGCCCGCGCTAACAGCTGTCAACCTGAAGAAAGACTGCAACCGCAACGTGCATTTCCATACACCACCAATGCTGGGGGACAAGAGAACCCCTGACACTGTCTCTTCTCTCACACTCACACTCACTCTCACTTACACATATCCAACAAAGACACGCCTCTTGGCAAATTTATCAATACCAGACGCGCGAACCACCTAACAAGCGCCCCCTCATTAACAAGCAAAGCGGCAACGACCTTCAACCGAGTGTTACAATAACCGTTGTTAGGACGCCGTGGCCACTACTTATCATTCAAATTATGCCCATTATTCTGCTCCTACCCTTCGGTGTCAGCGTCGAGCAATCCTATATATTTTCTGCCTCGAGGGTTACTTTTGCAAGATCGACTTTCCTATCGCTTGTCATGTGCAAAAAAGTGCAATCGTTCCCGGATTGAAAATTGTACTTTCTTCTATAAGGAATCAAATTTCTCGAACTTACATATTGAGACGCAGAGCAGGAGGGAGGGACGAGGAGGGAGGGAGGAGAGAGAGGAGAGAGGAGAGAGAGAGAGAGAGAGAGAGAGAGGAGAGAGAGAGAGAGAGAGAGAGAGAGAGAGAGAGAGAGAGAGAGAGAGAGAGAGAGAGAGAGTGTGTGTGTGTCTGTGTGTGTGTGTGAATTCTGATGATGATAAAAGATATACACATATTTCTCGATATTCTCAGACTTCAACCACTGACACCTCCCCCGCAGGACCACCAACGCTCCCCTGAAGATAACGAAAGAAAAATAAGTAAAAAAAATCAAAACTAAATCAGAAACAGAAAATCCTCCAGCAGAAGAGCTCGTCCTTCAACCTCGAGAAGAGCTCGCCCTTTGACCTCGACCTCGACCGCCATGCCCAAGAGGGACGAGTTCGGCCGCCTCCCACTCCCCGACGAGTCCAAGGTGCCCTTCCAGAGGGTCCTCTCGCGGGTGTCCTATAGAAGGTATGTTCATGGGATGGGGGAGGGAGATTCCTCATATAAATAATTCTAAATCTAATGACATTAATAATGGCAATGGTGACTATGACCATGATTATCCTAAAAAGAGTATCAATAGCGTCATCAACAAAACAAATAATATATATTTACAGTAAAAGTAGTCACATACAGAGAATATTGAATGAATACCGTAACTATCACAATAACAATAAGAAACATAGTCACGAGGATTTAACTTATTCAACATCAATTATGTAATCGATAAACGTTTCAGATAGGCAAGAAAATACAATCTTCTTTTTTTTTTTTTTTTTTTTTTTTTTTGGGGGGGGGGGTTTTTTACTGTGTTTAACACTGAGAATCGTTGCCACTAAAGCCTTTATCTTTGTTGTTGTTTTTTAACGTTCTGGAAAAAGTGTCCTCCTCCTTGCTCTTCAATTTTTAGTCTCTTCATGTATTCAATTATTAAATTATCCTCCTGCTATTTCGCTCATTTTCATTATCCTCATCGACAACCCACATCCCATCTTTTCTTCATCCTTCAGTTCTTTATCTTATCCGTTTCCTCCTCACTATTGGTCTCACTCGTCTTCCTATTCCTCTTCTTTCTCATTTCTCTTTTCTTCTTTCTCTTTCTGCTTCTTCCTCTTCCTCGCCCTCTTCTTCTTCTTCTCCTTCTTCCTCCTCCTCTTCTCCCGTTCATGCCCCTTCATCCTTCCTCGCCTCGCCTCCCCTCCCATCCCTCCAAAGGCAGCGACGCCGGCCGGCTCACCAGCCCTCCCCGCCTGTCCCCGCAGCCACAACAACTCGACGCGCACCTCGCCCGACCGCCAGCACCGCTACCGCAGCAGCCACCGTGAGTCCCGCAGCCAGTCGTTCAACTACAACGACCTCAAGGACGGCGACGACGAGGCCAACGGCAATGGCTACTACTACGACCATGACCATGACGCAGGCGACGGAGGCAACCGCCGACGTCGCAGCCGGCGAGGGGGTCGAGACGGCGACATCGCCAAGGGCGTGGGTCGCCTCAGTCTCGAGAAGAACCGGAGTCGCAGCCTGACAGAGGACGACCCCAGGACCAAGATGCCCTTCATCCCCTTCCAGAGGGTCCAGAACATCCGCAAAAAGACCGTCATCCCCGTCAGCAACAGCAACGACTTCCGGGTGGAGCCGTACAGGTAGGGAAACGGGTGGGGCGGCGAGGGGTCAGCCCCTCCCCTCTCTCCCTGACCTATTCAGTCGTCCCCATTTGACTTTTACTGTTCTCTTATCTTCCGTTAAGGCAATGAACTCTAAAATAATTATGGCAATGAAAAAATAATAAATAATAACAAAAGGAATACTATAAATGAAATGACCATGAAATAATAACAAATAACATTATCGCTACTTTTAACACTTATATTATAATTTCTATTACAATACTCACAAAAGCCATTGCAAGAATTTCATCAATAGGCAAAAAAACATAAGCAAAAATCAAGCCCTAACAGGCGCGGCCTTCTCTTCCTCCGCCCCCTCACAAGCGGCCTGTTCCCCGCAGGAGTCCCGACCGCAGGAGGCGCTTCACCCACCGCGACTGGCTGATGAACCAACCCAACAACCGCTTCGCCACGGAGTACAAGAGCCGCTTCCAGGAGTCCTCGGAGGAGCGGCAACGCAAGGCGACGAGGCGGAAAAACGACTCGGGTCAGGTGGACAAGCTCCTCATAAACCCCGCCTACGACGACAAACCCAAGTCCGGCGACAACGACGCCAGGGGCGGCTATCACAGCGACAGCGGCTACAGCAGGACCAGCTACTCCCGTATAAACTCCACGGGCGGGTCGAAAAGAGACGACACCGCCCACGACTCCGACGCCGGCAAGACCCCCTCTTCGGGTGGTTCCGTCAAGCTGCCGCAGATTCGCGATTCGCCGCTCACCGCGCCAGACAGCGCTACATCAGTTGCGGGAAAAGGAGCCGCGGCGCCGCCAGTCATAGTGGGTCCCGGGACCTCTGGCGACGCCCCCGCATCTGCGACGTCCAGGATGTCCTCCCCCCGCGCCAGGCTGCAACCCCAGGAGTCATCGCGGTGGGTGGAGGGAAAGGGCTCCGGCTGCCTCAGACATTTCTTCCCTCTCTTCAAACCTTCCGCGCCCAAGGCTGAGCTGACGACGCGCACGCCAGCAACAACGTCCCAGCCGCCCGATCAACATACCTCGTCTTCGAATCAGGCTCCACTAAGGGCTGGCGGTTCTCACGCTACCTTAACAGACCCTTCACGCGCATCCCGACGCCCCACTTCCCCAGCCTCCAGTCCACTCCAGGACTCCCCGGCTCTAAGCAAAGGTCCCTCGAGCTTGGCCCGCGCTCTGCCATCCTCACTCCTACAAGCCTCGCCTCTAAACCAAAGGGCAGATGAACCTCCCTATGTCAACTGCTTTTCCATACCAGTCCCACCACCTCTCATAAATGCTTCTGTGCTACCAGTTAATGGTCTCTTCGAAAATACTCTAAATTCCCAAAAAGACCTAAGTCTAACTCCAAATACTCTATCTCCTACTGTTGACACTCTTACAAGTCCTAAAGAGGATCCAGCAGCATCCCCTGTCAGAGCATCACCTTTCCTCGGATGCTCTTCACCACCTCCGAGAAAGGACTTCCCACATCCAAGCTTGGAACCTCCGACTGACAGCTCCGACTCACCACCTTTGGCCCTGAATTCCCTCCCCGTACAGCCGGGACGTCCCGCTGCCGACACCGCTCGCTGGGTCATGGGGAAGGGGGCAGGGCGCCTTCAGGGATTCGCCGCCAAGCCCGCAAGGTCCCACAAGAAAGAGAATAGTCGCAGAGCTTCCCTCAGTTCACTGCCCCAAAGCAAGAAAAGCTCTGTGAAAACGAAGAAGAAATCGAGGAAGTCCAAAAAGAAGAGAGTCGGAGTCGTCGAGATGTCGAGGAGGAGCTCCCTTCAAAGGACGCAGAGTGACACCGCCCTCTATCTTCCGCCGACACACCACAACAACTACGCCCACCAGACCCTGAAACTCAAGTCAAACCAGGTCATAATTTTCAGAGACAGAGCTGCGAGCAAAAGTGTCACGAAGGGATCGCGTCCATCGACGCCCCTGCCTAGCATCATCCTCACCCTGCCCGAGGCGCAACACGGATCCAGGAGGAAAGACAAGCAAGATAATGGCAGCCTTGTTGCGACAAAAGGCAAGGGCAATATGACAAAAGTCCCTAGTCTCCCTAACATTCGGTCCCACTATATGGCACCCAGGAGCTTTTCCTCCTACAGAAGAGACTCCACTGACCGGCCTACGACTCCTAAAACTCCCAGGCGCAGACTATCGATTGCTTCACAAAATTCAAACAGGCAAAAATCAAAGCCCGTCATTTCTACACTCAGAAGAACAGCAACAAGCCAACCTAAGCGCCACGCGGCCAAGTCAGCCGACACGCTCAACGCAACGAACCGCCAACGCTTCACAAAAAGCTCAAGAGCTTCCTCGCGCCGACGGATTCCCGAGCAAGTCCATCCAGAGCCACCAGCTCCTGAGAGTGACGACCCTCCGACTCGCCTGCCCTCGGCCACAAGCGCAGCGACCTCGGCCTACATAGAGAACCTGCGAAAGGAGCGGCAGGACCGGTACGCTCAGTTGCTGGCGTCGGCGACCGGGCGAGCGAGTAAGTCTGCTTATTTTATTAACCCTATGGCCTGGTCCACTTGACAATCATAATAATAATAGTACTTGTCATCAAAACAACAGTAATGCCAAAAGTAACTGCGAAATCATTTAAAACATCAATGAAGAAATTATAATATCTTGGTTATTTAGTGTAAGTTCTAGCAGTGCCACGCTAACAGCTCCTGCCAAGGCCATCCTGGGAGACTGCCCCGTAAAAACATACTAGCACGGCCTTGTCGCTTTGCAGATGCATGCAACTTCATGATCATCATAGCTGGATTGCATGTTGCACTTACTGAGATACAGTTGTACTGGTATAGTTGCATTACAATAGGAAACACTAAAAAGTGTGAAAATACATTATGCTTATATGGATTATTTAAATACCTGTTACATCTTGCCAAGTATACCTTGCGTACCCATGATCACTGCTTTTACATCATATAAATGGTTCTTTTAAATACAAGTCATATCAAAAGACATGGGGAAATAAATTGTATCAATATTCATCTTTATAACGCAATCGTTCTAATCTATACTATTTTCTAGTCCTAGGTCAAAATAACATTCTTGGGATTGATACATTAGCAAGTAAATCATTCAGTCTGTCACTTTTCCCCATCTTCAAGATACGTATAGAAACCATCTTGAGGAAGATCCCCCCCCCCCCTATGCCTCATTACATATACCCCTCCATCATCTTTCTAGACAATCTTACTTTCATTTCAGTCATTCACGACAGCCATTTACCACAGCCTGTAATTCTCCCCACTCCAAATCTCCTTTCTAAACAACCTTATTTGTACTTTAATCAGGTACTAAAACCAAACACTGCAGCCTGTGATTCTTTTTACCCTCCAGATACCCCACGTCCTAGAGGCCAATCTGAGGATAACCTTCCTCCACTGTCCCTGGGTGAGAGGGCAAAGACACCGACATTCTCACGGAGCACTTTGAGTGTTAGCTTGGAGCATGAGCATCCTGGCAGGAGTCAGGATCTGGCATTGGTTCATGCTGAGTATGTACGCTGAAAGTTTGTTCTTCTTAATCATGGACTAAATAAATACTGTACAGCTACTCATAAAATCAAACATTATATACAGAACTAAATGTAAGAAAGTATTCCAAGTGAAAATTCATTCATATTGTAACTATTTCCTTCATTTCCATGCAATCACTGATTTCTACTTTACAATAAGAAATAATTTGCTTGCAGTTATATTGAAAATCTGAAGAACATTTGTCCATGAGATTTTTGTACTATATATATATATATAAATAACGAGTTTCCATTTGAAATGTCTGAATAAAAAATGTTTATACCATAAAGGTCAATAATTTACCTTTCAAAATACTAAAACAGGGAGAAATTTCAATTTAGCTGATTTCTTTACTTAGTAAACAATCTATTCCAGTATGATTGTTCATAGATGATCAGTCTTGTGATCCATATTATCTTTCAAATCCAGTGGCATTTACTGATAAATGAATAGTTTCTCAAATCACAGACATCCTATAAAAATTATAATATACTGTACCTCAGTTCTTGGATTTCATGAAGTGTGTGTTGTACTCCAACAGGTCTCCAAGAGACATACCACAACCTCAACTTCTTCCAGTTTTCTAAGCCAATTTACTTTAAACATCTTTCCTTCTTTTAATCCTTTTCTCTATTCCAACTTCACTTTCAGTTTTCACCTACCTACCTACCTCAGTCTTAAACTCTCTACAGTGCCATACATATCAGCTAGAGATATCTTTCCTCTTCCACTTAACTTCTCCATTTTGCATATATCAACTTCCAGTATCCCTTTCCCTTTCCCTCTCGACAATGCCTGACTCCCATTCTATATGACGAGTGTATATGGGAGAGAGGGTTGTGTGCTGTTAATGTATGTCAACCAAGCGGTCCAAGGTAATGTTGAAATAAAAGGTAAGTTATGTTCATTTTTGTTCACTCATAACAGATAGGTCATAAAATGGTCACCAACCAGTAGCTTATTTCCATAAAAACAATTCCCTTTAGTAACGGATCATTTCATTTGTGCTCTTAATCAATGCACTACAAGTCTTTCACTATATCTAATTGTGTTTGATACACTACTTCATAAAAAATCCAAATCCATCACTGAATACCTTTAATAATAAAAACTAGCCATTATGCTAATCAATCCTCCCAAGACAACCATGTTCTATCTGTGTAATTATTATAATTGAAACCAATCCAGAATTCACCCTCTACCTTCCATAATCTCAGCCACACACTTGATGCTTTTACATACTGAGCCAAAAAAATCCTACAGCCAGTAAAGACTTTCTTCAACCTACCTCAAGAGAAACATCTCATGTCTGCCACACAAACATGTACAGAGAATAACACACTTCCACATAAACTGTAACTGTAATAGGCTCTTTACTTATGGAAACAGACACTAAGTACACTGAACCCCAGGTTTTACTGACACTATAACTACTCAAAGTATTATTCAATACCACAATGTCAGTTATGATGCATGAAAAAAATATGTACTAAAAGCAATAACAATAATTATAAAAATCATAATATTGATGGTATGACAATGATAATAATTAAAGTAAGCTCCAATGGAGAATTTTTCACATACCATAATATACATTAATAATAATCAACTTCATTAATAACAACATCAATATTGTGATGATATTAATGATATTGATATTAATGTTAATGTGATGTTAATAAATAATAATAATAATCATTATTATTATTATCATTATTATAATAATAATAACAACATTAACAATAACAACACTAACAATAAAATCAACAACAACAACAGGAAGAAGAAGAGGAAAAAGAAAAGAAAATAATAGTAATAATAATAACAATAATAACAATAATAATAATAATAATAATAATAATAATAATAATAATAATAATAATAATAATATAATAATAATAATAATAATAATAATAATAATAATAATAATAATAATAATAATAATAATAATAATAATAATAATAATAATAATAATAATAATAACAATAATAATAACACCAACACATATAATAGTAACAACAACAATAATAACAATAAAAACACCATAATGAACAAATAATAACAAACAATAATAATAATAATGATAATAATAATAATAATAATAATAATAAATAACAATAATAACAATAATAATATATAATAATTAATAATAATATAATAATAATAATAATAATAATAATAATTATAATAATAATAATAATAATAATAATAATAATAATAATAATAATAATAATAAAGATAATAATGATAACAATAATAATTATACTACCACTATACTACTACTAATAATAATAATAATAATAATAATTAATAATATTATTATTTATTATTATAATAATAGCATCATTACTACCGTCAAAAATACTAATACTAATACTAATACTAAAACTAATAATGATAATAATAATAACAATACTAATAACAATAATGACAATAGTAACAATAACAATCATAAAAATAATAACAATAATTAATAATTAATATAATGACAACAATTATTAACAATAATTTTGATGACAATAATGATAAGAATAAAAAATAAAAAAACAAATTAATAACATTACAAATATGGATATCAAATAAATAAAAATAATCATATAAATATAATATTGCTATTGATAACGATAATGAAATTAATCACAATAAAAATAGTAATAAGTCTTGAACTGTCTTACATCCATTTGGGAAACACTTAAAGGCATATAATCTCTGTAGTTACTGCATGTATGTTGGATGTCTTTTATAAATACTACTTATCATGTAATATGCAGCAACCCCAATGCCCATATACAGTAACTATAGTACTACGTTTTCATACTGTCCAATTCATATAATGTTCTTTTTCGAGAATTTATCATGGATGTTAAGCAGTGCAAGACCGTAATAATTTAAATGAAAATATTCAAAATACTTTTATAAATAACACTTACAGCTGCTTAAACAATAATCACAAGTGATTATCATACAACATTAATAAATAAATTTATAATCCACAGGGATTCCACTAAACATCAGCACAATGTAAAACTCAAAAATCAACAAAACATATTAGAAGTCAACTAACTTACAGATCACACAAGCCAGACTTCCTACCAAAACAAATGCACAAGAAAGGAACAGCAAAAGCCAGCAACGGGTAGTGAGAATCCTCAATCATCGGCATAAAGATGAACAACAGCTTCAGAAGATCAATAATGACAGCAAAGTGGTACAGCGGAAGCAGCCAAGTGGAGCCGAGATCCAAGACTTACCAATCTTTAAGGGCTGACTAATGCAGTTTCCTTTGGTAATGAATAGAGAAATTACATCTAAGGGTAGTACAAAAGACGATACAAGGATGCACGGAAAAACACATCTCTAAAGGAATCCTACTCCCACAGGATACATTCAAAGCAGTGACACTGGGTGCATGGATACTACTGGAACATGAAAATCTATCTGAGTCAAAAAGAACACCCAAGAAAAGAAGAAGAAGAAGAAAAAGAAGAAAAAAAAGCAACAGACAATGAGTTGCTTAAAAGTTATTCAAAGCACACAGATCTAGAGTGTCTGGTTAGATTTCTTTATTACTATTACAAAGTTAGATTCAATAATGCAGAGAAGGTACACTAAAATGAAATTATTTATTGATTGATTGAGTCAAAGTGCTGGGAGATTATGACATACATGCCATGTCCACTGTGATTTCAGTTTATTTATTGTGTTTACATACAGATCGCTACGCAAATACCTACGTACCCCACCTGTTTAACATTTTCATTGCTTTGTTTCTTCAATTCCTTTCTATTTTCTGCTGCCATTAGTATTTTACTACCAATATATTAAACATAATGTCAATAATAATAATGATATTAATAATGATAATGATAATATGATGATAATATAATAATAATGATAATAATGATAATAATAATAATAATAATAATAATAATAATAATAATAATAATAATAATAATAATAATGATAATAATGATAATAATATAATAATAATAATAATAATAATATTAATAATAATAATAAATAAATAATAATATATTAAGATAGCACCAATACTAATAGCATTAGAACAGATAAAATCAAGGACGAGAAATTAGGGCCAGTATTCACAAAAGGTCTTTGACAAATTTAAGGACTGTCCTAGATACAGTCTTTGACTCAATAATCATTGCAGAATTTGTCAATGACTCATTTTAAAGATTGTCCTTAGCTATTTTGTCTTTGATGCACTGTAGCTACTTTTCAAAGTTATAACTTAAATAGTAAAAATATTCAAATCTTAAAAGACCCCTATAATAATAATCTTGTAAAGAGTCATAGACATAATTTCAGTTAGACTTTTGTTCTAACCAGTTCAGCATTAAGATCAATTTTTTGGAATCTATGATACCTTCATGAACTAATGTCTCAAGTGAATCACTGTTTAGGAAATCTGCTACTCTGGCAACTGCCTTTTTTCAAGCTTGCTGGTCTAGTGAGAATCAGCTTGTATTCTAACTGAGGGTATTTCATATACCATACTGAACCACTGGGTGACACAGGCAGTCAACCACTTGAAGGGAAAACAGGATGCTGCATATATAATTTTCCAGGAAACATGACAAAAAGTGACTATAACCTACTTTTGAGAGGCTACAACTAATTATGGCTATCATAGCCAAACAAGTGAAAACAGCTGTCAAATGCACTTAGTGCAAGGAGTGTGTGCATGACATGTATGTACATGTCATCTCATAGCAATGGGTTAAAATTATCACCCTTAGAGTACAATTTTTATAATGTCCGAGAAAAAAAGAGATACCAGGACAAAGCAGAGACCCCTAGAGGGGCTCACAAGCTAACATAACTATTATTTCTTTGGAAATATGATAAAGCCCCTACTTCTACAAGCTGTATAAGTTTCTCATATTTGTTTTTCAACTCTCACTCCCTTTAGAGATGAATCATACAATGTGCATGTGCTACTGCAGAAGTTTTATGAACTGCTAAATTATTTGACACAATTATTCTCATGATAACACACACCATAGAAGAACTAATAATAGACAAAGAGAACAAAAAAAAAATCCTCCAAATTAAATAATCTTGCAGAAACACCATTCAGTTTCCATGTTTCACTATTGTTAGCATAATACAAAACTTTAGGCTTGTATTTTTTGATTTGCATTATTATTAAAAAACAATGGCATCAAATCTTCCCAGATAATCTTATACACAATGTAGATGAGAGTTCTAATAAGGCAATACATGTCTGTGATGAAATTACTAGTTAGATCTGCTACAAAAGATACTTAAACTATTAAAATCAGTAAATAAACAGAGATCTATGAACTCATATATTCTGACAATAGATGACCACAGATTAAATTGAGTATCATACCAGTATCATATTTGGAATGCAAATATTTTTTCTGGTAGTTGAAAATCTTGCAACCATGAATCAGGTAGTGCAGCTAGTATTATGAGTTCCAATTATTTTCATGGAACCAACTCTGTGCACTATAATGAACAGTGTAATGTCCAAAAAGATGAGTTATGCAACTGATCTCACTTTGCACTCTAGACCAGAGTGGCCAAACAATTCATTCAGTATCTTGTGTATTGCTCCATATATATGCTATGCAAGCCAAGCTATTCTTTCTGCTCTTAATTTTGTAATTCTATTTATTGCTAAGATTCAAACTGTATTTGTAAAAAATGCTTATGGAAATCAGCTCCAGAGAACACATCTATGCTTGTAGTCTCCTAAATCTGAGAGTAGGTTCTATTACAATTCCAATCTACCAGCATAGATTCTATCTGCACCAAGCTATAAGCAGTATAAGAATTACCAGAATATGGTAACTGACTTTAGCTACTCATACAGTCAAAAAATAAAAATTGTGAGATTATGAACAGATCCATTATCTGGATGCTGTGCTTATCTGAGTTCAAAATTTTATATCACTAAACTTTCTGCCAGCACTTACTTAGTACTACGTAGTTTATATATATTATCTGGTATTCTAGTTTTATATATATTTCTTGTATCAAGATTCTCATGCTTTTTGTACATAGATAAATATATATCTTTTCATATGCATCACATTATAAATTAGAATGTCTTTGTTATGGAATTGGTAGCAATCCTGATATATGCTAAGGTGAAGACAGTAGTTCCAAGTAGAATTACTGTAGAGTGAAATTGGCATGTTCCAAAATTCAAAAACATAAATATGTTAATATCTGCTTGTATATCTAGTACTGAAATACAGCAGTATATATAGCCATGGGAATTAACATGTTAGCATGCGTAAGTGAGTGAGTGAGTGAGTGAGTGAGTGAGTGAGTGAGTGAGTGAGTGAGTTGTGAGTGGTGTGAGTGAGTGATGAGTGAGTGAGTGAGTGAGTGAGTGAGAAGAGAGAGAGAGAGAGTAGAGAGAGTTAGAGAGAGAGAGAGAGAGAGAGAGAGAGAGAGAGTTTATGAAGAGAGAGAGAGAGAGAGAGAGAGAGAAGAGAGAGAGAGAGAGAGACGAGAAGATGAGAGATTAGAGAAGAGTAGAGTAGAGAGAGAGAGTACGGAGAGAGATGACGAGAGAGAGATAGACGTGAGAGAGATGACGGAGAGAGAGACGGAGAGAGAGACGGAGATGAGAGACGCGAGAGAGAGCGGAGAGAGACGTGGAGAGTAGAGAGAGAGGAGAGAGAGGGGAGAAGAGTATTGGGATGATAGAGAGGGTAGAGAGAGGGAGATGAGAGGAGGTTGTGAATGAGATATGAGAGAGTATAGAAGAAGAGATGAGAAGTATGGTAGAGAGAGATAGAGAGAGAGAGAGAGGAATGTATGAGTATTGATGAGAGATGAGTAGAGAGAGAGTGTATTGTGAGATCAGAGAGAGTAGATGATGTAGTAGATGGAGTAGAGATATTAGTAGATATTGAGACGAGTAAAGATGCTAGATGAATTATGTAAAAAAGAGAAGAGAGATGAGATGAGAGAGAGAGAGGAGAGGAGAGAGTAGAGATTGAGTAGTTAGAGAGAGAGAGAGATGATGATGTAGTATTGTATAAGAGAGAGAGAAAGAGAGAGAGTAGAATAAGAGAGTATGGAAAGAGAGATGATGAGAAAGAGTATGGAGTAGAAAGATGAGATGATGAGAGAGAGAGAGAGAGAGAGTATGAGAGAGAGAGTAGAGAGAATAGAGTATGAGAGAGATGAGAAGAGAGAGAGAGATGGAAGATTTGATGAGAGTAAGAGGTGATGAGTAGAGGGTATGAGATGAGGGAGGTAGAGTAGTTGAGAGTAGAGAGATTGAGTTTTAAGAGATGAAGAGAGAGGATAAGAGAGAGGAGAGACAGAGAGAGGGGAGAGTTAGAGGGAGAGAGGAGTGAGAGTAGTAGATGAGTATTGTATTTGGTGATGAGTAGAGTGGAGAGAGTAGGGTATGATGTATGAGGGAGACGAGAGGTGATGAGAGAGGTGAGCAGGGTGAGTAGGGAGAGGTTGAGTTTATTGGGAGAGAGAGAGAGAGAGGTGAGATGGAGAGGGAGATGGCAGAGAGAGGACTATAGAGATTGAAAGTAATGAGGCAGAGTAGTTGAGTAGTAGATGCTTATTAGAAGAGCAATGTAGAGCTAAGCAACGAGAGAGGCTAAGAGAAGAGCAAGAGAGAATAATGATGAGAGCTATAGAGAGAGCATAGAGAGAGATATGTTAGAGAGATGAGAATGAGAGATTGTAGAGTATCGATTAGAGGAGAGAGATGATAGATGAGTTAGAGATAGAGAGAGAGAGAGAGATTGATTGAGTACGAGAGATGAGAGAGAGAGAGAGAGAGTGAGTAGGAGTAGTGAGAGAGATTTGATGAGTATGAGTGTTGTAGTAGTAGTTGTTGTTAGTATGTAATGTGAGTGATGTTTGCGTTGAGTGAGTGAGTGAGTGAAGTGAGTGATGAGTGAGTGAGTGTAGTGAGTGAGTGAGTGTAGTGAGTGAGTGAGTGTTTAGTTTGGATTTCAGGGTTTTTTAGTTTTGTTTTAGGTAAATTACGTATTGTGAATGAGTGTTTGTATTGGTAATTTTAGATTTCTGGTTAATTAGTTTTTTTAATTATTTCTGAATAATTTTTGTATTTTTCAATCTTTTAAATTTTTTATATCATGGAATAAAAGAAAAAAATATGTCAATTATAATATTGTATAGTCTATTACAGGAATAAAAGAAAAAATGTCAATATATTTGTATATATTTTGTAGCATTTACTTTTATCTGATCATTCCCTTGCTTTGTGAAATAATAAATAAAAATAATTGTATTTAATGACACAGATTTGTCATTTATGTCAAATCTATGTTTATAAACTATTTTCATACTGCATTTACCACAAGACCTAAGAATAAAAAACACTTTCACCTTCAATTATACTCAACTGTACCAGCATTAAATATCCTCAATAAAAATCATATAGAGAACAGTTCTACATCTATTTGTACTTGGATTTTGCTATGATTTATACCCAAAGACACCAATATATTGCAATAGGTAAAATTAAGCATACTTTTACAATATCAAGAGCTCATACACAAACAAAGTAAAGAAAGACTCCACAGATAGAAGCAAACTAAAAAAAAAAAAAATGGATGGTATTAATAACAGATGGAATCAAAACCAACACAATTAACACTCACCATACTCCCTCATGCTGAAATGGCATCAAGGCATCCAACAGCTTGGGGTCAAGTCCAAACAAGTCAACACAGGAGGCAGGGATCTCTGTTTGAGCTGCTTTCAGAATCTGAAAATTTAATTTACAATGGACAGTCAAAAGATATAAATATTGAGATGAGACAGCAAACAGTATTCCACTGTTTAATGATCATCAAATGTATAATGTTTTTGTATACGGCTGGTGAATAAATAGTACAATATGACCACAAAGCAGAAGACGTGAACTAACTCTGCGAACAAATGACGGCAAAGGACTGATGCACACGGCAGGTCTAAGAGGAGCAAGAGCTGCAACTAATTTGTCATGTTCACTCAGTTCAAAGTTCCATCTTTTGGTCTCCACATCTGGAAACAAATACATATTTAATGCATTTAAATACACAATTCTTGAAAAAAAAAATAATCATTTTGGGAGGTTTATATTCTAATAAATTCTTCCTGCACATACATACCATATTTCTTTGTTGTCATTGTCTTGAAGATTTCTATCATCTGTTGATGATATCCAACTTCTACCATGAACCTCTCACGGGACATCAGTCGGAATGTACCATTGACAGTCTTACCAAACACAGGTTTTGCTCCTGAAGTTGGAAAATAACAGAAAATTTAAAGAAATGGTGAATGAAAGATTTATATTCTTCCTGTTTCTCTTCTTTTGACAGAATTTTTTTTCTTCAGTCAATGAAAGTCTCTCTCTAACATAAGGAAAATAGCAACTGTAATAGATCAAAGAAAAACTTCATCAATATGCTAACAGCAAGATTATCAAAGGAATTCATCCTTCCAAGTGGATTAGGGACATGAAAAGCCATGAAATAATAGATTTTTAACTGCTTACCATCTCCTGTCTGTTTTGAAGTGTTGCCTGGTGGTTGGCTTTGTGCTTTAGACTGTATGCTGTTGCTGAAACTGGAGCTTGTTGCACTGCTCTTGCCAAGCTGTGTGTTGTTATTGATATTCGTCTGACCCGTCTTGTAAAAGTTTGATGCTGATTTCCCTGGTACTGAATTCTGATTGCTAAAGGGCTGGCTACTCTGACCAGGGGGACCTGATTTTGGGTAAGTGTTCTGTGAAAATGTACTCTGCTGACCTCCAGGTTTAGAGAGGTTTCCTGTTGGGCTTATCTGTCTATTATATGGCTGCGTAGCTGCACTGCTGGAAGGCTTGGCAGCTCCACTACCAGCCATTGGCTGGGAATTATTGGGTTTTGCAGGCTGGTTGTTGTTGCTATTCCCTGCAGCTGCCAGGATTGCTGCCCTCCTTGCCAGGGCCTTTTTACGATTCTCCTCCATACGCTGCAGTTGGTCCTTTGTAAGACCACTCATCTTCTCACTTTTCTGTTACCTCTGTATAAGCTGGATATATGTATAAATAAATAATTATTCTTGAAAAGTTAGTGATTTCAGACATATTTCAAACAGCATAAAGTGAAGCACATATTAGCACACTTAATATTTCAAAATTGTAAAAAATAAGCTCAAAAATTTTCTCTATGTTTAACACATTCATAACTCAAGGCAGCAATACAAACTAACACATAATATGACAATATAAAGTATATTGTTGCTGTGTTGGTCTTCATGATCATGGCTATAATCATTTCTGCAGTTTTTTCCACACATTCTTACTGGTTATCATCTAGCGTTGTGATTAGCTAGTCTTAAATGTGTTTTCATTATTTGCTTTAACAAGAGGGCAAACTTTAATCAATAATACTTTCACTTATAATAATGAAATGCAGTTGTCCTTTGCTCTACTTGACAGTAAAGAAATAATTAAAGCAATTCATGATACCCATACTCAAAATCTTTAATTTTCAGTCTACATAACACTTTAATTAAGCTCAAATTTAAAGCCAAAAAAATCAGCAGGTTCTACAGCCTTCAAATACGTCATTAACTGTCATTTTATTATAGATGCATTGAAGATGCAGCATGGTGTAAAGAATATTTCACTTTAGGCATAATCATCAAATTCAATGATAGTAAACTAAGTATAGACTAACTTTGAAGCTTATAAAGTATTTTACAAAAAACCTGGACTGATTCCTTATTTGATGTCTTATACTAGAATGGTCTAAAAGCTGTACCAAGCTAGAATATACATGGCAGGAGTTTGTTGTGTACATGCTAGAATACTGAAGCTAAGGTGAATGTTTGAGTCACTGTGAGTGTAGCCTATCTTTGATACTCTACAGAATGCAATCTACAAACTACAGTCACAACAATCTATAGTGATAGTGTTATTCCATGTTCTTAAATCCTTTGCTGTGGCTAACTGTTTACAGAATTAGATCCTAGTGATAGGAACGTCAAATCATGAAAAAAATTGGCTGAGAGGTGGGAAACAGGAACATCTCATCATGGAAAAATTTGGCTGAGGGCAAGGGTGAAGGGAACATCTTGCCATAGGATATTACTGCTGAGTGATTAGTGACAGGGATGTCTCACCATGAGTACGCAAAGCTACTAGGGGAAATGGACTCAGTGGGCTTTTAAGAAAGATTAAATAAAATATATAGTTTTTTTAATAACACAATGTTACTTATTGTCACTGTTGTTGCAGAGAGTTTAAACTACAAGGAGAGATAATATGGAATCTGCTCAACAAAAAGGCTATTACTGCATAAAACATGACAAATATAAACCTTGAAATATGCAAAACAGAAGAAAAGTGTCTGTCAAAAGAGAGCTAATAGCACGACAAAAAGGAGGCAGAAGTGTTTGTGTGAGCCAGGCCACACAGTTGCCACTTAACCCACTAATGCCAGCGCATTTTCATGCCATGCCCATTCCCGCGCTACTGGCTCGTCGGATGGAGGTTGTTTTTCTCCAGTAGTAGCGGCTTCATTTATATGGTAAAGATTTTAGGCAATGGCACCTAAAGTGAAGGTAAACCTTCAAAATTTTAATATTTTTATAAATTTTAGCAAAATAAAAGCTTTTAAGTGCTATATGTCACTCGCAAACTACCGATCGAGACGGGCGCAAACAGGGGAAACTGCCAGTGCGCGCCAACAAGCCGGTGCGTACGTAAACTTGACAAAATTTTTACCCGTCATTGATGGGTTAAATAACACAGTTCTGTATTATACATTGGTGGTGTTTATCAGCGTATATGTATATATCTTATATTAAAAAATCCCGAAAATCCGATCATAAATGACGAACTTCGTTCTCAGGTGCGACTGCCCCCTTAAATCTGATCAATCCTCCTCAACAAAAAACTCAGGAAACAAAATATCATGTTCTTAAAGCTTAAATCCTAATCTATAATATCCTAGGATTATCTTTTATTACAAAACATTATGCAACATTTAACTGAAGATTTCAAGGCCATTTTTCCAATCATTCTGTCATATCAGACAGGTATGCAACATGATGGCCCCCTATAGGCAGAGTACAAACAGATCAATCACAAGGAAACTTTGTAGAAATACATTTTAAACCCTAATAAACATGTGCATATGCAATTTTATGGGATGCCACAAAATCTTTGTAGGCTAAATATACCTTCAAATTAAAATTCTTCCAACTTTGAGTAGAAGGAACAAAAATCAACAAGACAATAACAAGGTGACTGGGACCTTCCCAATTTTAAAATGGCAGCGGTTCCTGCGTTATTTGAGCAGAGCTAGCCTCCAAAAACCGTACTTTCATACAGAGGCAGTGCGATGGATAGAAATAATTATGACATCATCATGAGAGGTGTAATTGACACCAGCAGAATAGAGAATGTCAAAGTGCCAACTCAGTGCGGTTCTTGCAGAACTGCATTAATTGATGATGTATCCGCATTCTGCACAGTTGTAAGACATTAAAATCTTCACCAAATGTATTCTGGTGAGATACAAGTGAATTCATTCATTACCTTACATCATATTGCCAGGGAGAACTACAAGCTCTATCTTACCAGAATAAACTTGGTGAATGCCTATTGGTCTGTCCTGGAGCACAGCCCTGTTAGTATTTGTTCAGTATCATTTACTTTCTTCTACAAGGCAGTATTATATATTCTTATGTATCTTCACACAGTCCTACCTTTGACAAATGGCTAAATTAAGGATTAAATTTACATTCGGGAAGTCATAAGCTCATGTCATGACACGTTCTATCAAATCCTCCCACGAGCATGTGCATCGAAATCGCACCACTCTATTAACGAAATCAAATAAGACTGACTGACTCTCAGCATGTCTCCTTCCGGAAAGTTGCTCACCATAATCCAGTAAAGATGCATAAGAAATTGATGGTAACTATCAAAACTGGCTTCTATTTAATCAACATTTCGAATTGCATGAAACATAATTATCCCATTTCTAGATAACAAATTGAATGTTAATCCCTCTTAATTACACCTTCAACAGAATACACGGTACTATATCTCCTGATGAAGTCCATAAGACAGAATCTCACCTTTAAGGGTATGTAATAAACGAAAAAGTGTAAAAAAACAGTCCACAAGCTCCTCTCTCGTCTCGCGCCGTATCTCAAATGTAAACAAGGCCAGGCTGTGTTCGAATGTTCTGGATTGGCTTTGGATTTTTTCTCCCTTTTGGGGGAATTAACAATAGAGCTTGGATGTTATTTTTTTTATTATTATTATTATTGCTTTTCTTTGAACAGTTTGAAGTTATTTTGCAGTTTATGAGGTAATGCTTGTCGAAGATTGTATATCGTTCAGCTGTTTGAAACATAAGGATTAAAATGAGTCTTGTTCATCTCTTTTATATGATGTCACAGATTCATCATAGCCACTGGGAAATATCTGCCTTAACCACATTCTTCACTGATACATCTCTTTTTACTTTATTTCTCAAGTTATTCTTCTCATTAATAAAATCTATATGGCTGTAAATATGGAAATATATCGGTCTATCGTCTTTCTTTCTGACTTTCCTTTCTAATTTTCAGTATCAGTTGATTATCACCTATCCATCAAAGTGGCTAACTGCATATCTACATTCGTAAATACTGGCTCTCTATGGTGGCACGGGGGGTGGGGGGTGCTGACCCTCCTGTAAGGTTTGTAAAATAAAAATGTGTTGATTGTTCATTAAATCCTATCAACTTGTCAGGACAGATATCAGCCTGTTAGCTTAGTTGGTTAGAGCGTCGTGTTAATAACGCGGATGTCGAGGGTTCCAACCCCATACAGGCAAACAGCATTTTTTTATAACATATCTCTTATCGAATTCAAATTAGTGTTCGGAGAAGACCAGAAGGGAAATGAAAGGAAGTATTATTGAAACTTATCAAGAATCAGAGATTACCACGTCTTTGTGACTGTCTCGCTGTCACCTAGTGAACAGTTTGGAAGAAATGATTTCTGATTTGGTTTAAATTTAAGACGACACACACACACGCAAAACACATACACGCACACAATCCATAAATATATATGCTTATGGGGGCTGCATTTTTTTTTTTTTTTTTTTTTTTTTTTTTTTTTTTTTTTTTTAGGTACAAGGGTCGTTGTCTTAATTTTTGCAACTATTTTTTCTGCCACTCACCATTCTACCAGTTTACATATTCATCTATATCTATACGTATGCATGTATTATATATATATATATATATATATATATATAAATATATATACATATGTATATATTATATGTATATATATATAATATATATATATATATATATGTATCATATATATTCCTATATATATGTGTATATATATATATATATAATATATATATATATATATATATATATATATATATATATATATAT
>NW_020870248.1:861493-878993 GCF_003789085.1 Penaeus vannamei | reverse complement strand
CCTTCGAGAATAACCTTTCTAAAACAACATTAGACGTAGGTAAACATATTTGTAGAGCAAATTCGGAAATGGTTTCGAACATGCGATGTCCTAGCTCATCCCGAAGGGTACCGATTGCTGTAAAAAATGTTTCCGGGTTTATAATATTCCTCATTTCTTCCGGAATTAGATTATGGTCTACTGCTCTCCATTCATTATCCAGATGTTGTGGATTAGTAGAGATCCTCGGAAAAGCAGTGACAAGGTCTCTCAGAGATGGCATTGACACTAGATCTTTCATCCAGAAAGTTTTAGGGGACAAAAATGTGGCACATTTGAAACTGCTTGTTTGCAAGAGGGAACGTTTTTTTTCATTTCTTAGCGAGCAATGATGAGAAATTGTTTGCAGGTGCTGAATACATTCTCTAGCAAATCTTGGTTGTGTCTGTATCCCTCTGATTGTATGAGGCAGTGCATTTCTGATCCAAGATACATCTGGTAAAATGGAAGATGATTTGAATCGTTCTCAATATCAATGGATGTTCTATCGTCTGCCTTATTTATTTCATTTCTCTTTATAAAGCATCACAACAAATCTGTGTAGAGTTCATGGCAATTTTTGTGTAGGACTTGGATGGTTGGTCCTTGCTGTTGGAAGAGTAGGTTGAGTTGGTTGAATTTAGGCAAAATTAAATTAAGAAAAGTATAATAGAGTTTTGTAGATGGTTCGTTCATTGTGTCCAATATGCTTATTGTTGCACAGAGTCTTTCCTCTGCCCGGATATTAAAGAAATACAGTTTGAGAGGCTCCCACTGTTCCAGCAACCTTTGTACAGCCGCATGGTATGATAACCACCTTGTCTGGTACACATGTAGTAATTTGTGAGGTTTTACATCACAAAAATCTTGAAATTCTTTGAATATATGAATTCTTTTGGCGCTATGGGAGAAATGGTTGTGTATATTCCTCACAAGATCTTCACATTTGCGAGGAAGACATTTGGCGGCTTGGGAGGAGCACAAGTGTACAGAATGACAAATACATTTGAGTATGGTAATTCATTTGATATTAGTACTTACCGTTGGTGTCGATCTCTAGAACTCAAAGAGGAGCATGTTTCCATAGCTAAGTCTCAATAGCTTCTTGAAAATACAAACGTGGTGTGAAAATAGGCACATATTTTTCATCAAATCATTTTTAGAATAATTGATTCAAACCATAGGAAATCATTATTTATTGTGCAAATATCAACAAAGCCTTTTACTATGAAAAAAACGTAAAATACATTTTTGCGAACATTTTGCACGCATGAGTGCGTGCTGCGGTCCGCAAATCTGCGGGTGTTACTTCCCGCGCTTCAAATGTTCGCATAGCAGACGAAAATTGTATGCATCGGTAACACTGGTGGTGAGTAGGCTTATATATATTTGCTGAGCGCCATCACTCCTGTTGGGCTGTATCTGGAGCAGGTCGCAGGGTTTCTTCGTTTTTGGCCGGTGATCCACGGTTCTGCCCGTGATCCACCCACGTAATCTCCGAGATACCAAAGATAAGTATTCCAGCAATATAGTTTTTTTTCTTTTTTTTCTTGTATAAAACCACAATATATATATATATATATATATATATATATATATAATATATATATATATAGTATATATTTATAATAAAAGCAATATAGTTTTTTTTCTTTTTTTTCTTGTATAAAAGCACGCTTCTTAACTGATACGGGAATAACTGCTTGATAACTATCTACGGGTATATGTGGCTGAGGGTTTGGTCGTTTCTTTTGACCTTTCGTTCGTTTTTTAGAAATGCTGTGTGTTAACTGTTTTGTCTGTCCCGTGGCATGCTGTTAAATGTTTAGTGTCCATGTTAATTGTTTAATGTCCGTCCTATGAAATGCTAAGTGTTTTAATTGTGAATGTTACCGTATTTAATAAATATTGTATATGGGTTGTGAATGTTTTAGTTGCCCTGCATAATGATACTTCCATCTAAAGTAAAGTTCTAAAGATAAATAAACAGTGGTCAGTCAAGAGAGATTAATTGGGCACTACAAATTGATAGAAAGATGAACTGACTGAACTAACAGATTGCTGATGAAAATGTATAGCTTTAAGTGTATGAATTTCCGTGTGTGTGTGTGTGTGTGTGTGTGTGTGTGTGTGTGTGTGTGTGTGTGTGTGTGTGTGTGTGTGTGTGTGTGTGTGTGTGTGTGTGTGTGTGTGTGTGTGTGTGTGTGTGTGTGTGTGTGTGTGTGTGTGTGTGTACGTGTGTGTGTGTGTGTGTATACGTGTGTGTGTACGTGTGTGTGTGTGTATGTACGTGTGTGTGTGTGTACGTGTGTGTGTGTGTATGTACGTGTGTGTGTGTGTGTGTTGTGTGTGTGTGTGTGGTGTGTGTGTGTGTGTGTGTGTGTGTGTGTGTGTGTGTGTGTGTGTGTGTGTGTGTGTGTGTGTGTGTGTGTGTGTGTGTGTGTGTGTGTGTGTGTGCATACATAGATACTTATATATACACACGGGTGGGTTTGATGTATATATGTATATATATATGTATATATATATATTTCATTTCCTTTCTTTTAATTTTTTACTCTCTTTTTATTCATTATTGCTGTCCAACACAAAAGTCTTATATCTTCAGAGGCGGCGACCATTTTTTTTTTTTTTTTTTTTTTTTTTCCACAATACTTCTTACTCTTCAAACGTTCTCTAAAGAAGGTATGCCACACAAGTTGCCTATTTTTTTAATTGATCATGATGATAATGATCAAAACAGTTATAATAACGACATGTAAATTAGACATCATGGTAGCAATGATGAACAGTTGAATCAATGATGCCAATAATAACAGCAATGATAATTATTGTAATAAAAGTATGATGATAATAGTGATCATATTGATAATGATAGTTCATAAAGAGTTATAATGATGATGATACTGTTAATGATCGTGATGATAACGCTAATGGTAATAATATTGATAATGATTATGATAAATGTAATGATAACAGTAATGATAATAATGACAATAATAATGATGATAACAGAAATAACAATAAAAATCATAATAATAATAGTTTTAATGAAAATGATCATACAATGATGATAATGATGATGATGACAATAAAGGTAATGCTGATAAAAAGATTCATAATATTTATGAAATAACGATATGAATAGTAGTACTAATGATAACAATAACAATGATAATATATAGTAATAACAAATTATGACTATGATGAAGGCGCCGACGATGGTGATGATTACAAGATACCTACTATCCTAATAAAAATGTTAATAGGAGGCATGATTATAAATGGTGATGAAAATTAAATGTATGAAAATTGTTATAACATCCAAAGAGAGAGAGAGAAAAAAGTATTAATAGCGACCTTAAAAAATTGGGTGTTATGCATGCATGTATGCGAATATTTCTGACTGAGTTGTTGAGGCTGTCGAGAGTTATCCCCTCCCAAAGTTATCTGTCTCTCTCTCTGTCTCTGTCTCTCTCTCTCTGAGTTTATATATATATGACTGGTGTAATCTAATTAGATATAAAATCACGGTAAACCAAAAGAAATTATGATATATATATGCATGTATGTATGTGTGTATATATATTTATGAGCGACCTGAAACAGTGGAAGATATCACAAAAGAATGAACGAGAAATATTAAACTTGACTCTCGCCTTTGGATGTCTTACTTATGAAGTACAACGGCAGTTTCCAAAATGTAGAATAAATGGCAATACAAAATAAGCAAGCTGCCTCTTTTTGAAATTATATGTAAACCTCATGTTATCCTAGAGAAAATTTCATTTTTTGCATGAATTGATCATGACATCATGAGAGTAATGATCACAACAGTAATGCTAGTAACATCAATATTAGAAATCAGTGATAGTAAAGAGAAAAAAACTAGTTGTATTAATAATGCTAATAATAACAGCAAAAATAAGTACAATAATAATTTTACGATGATACAAGTGATAATAACGTTAATGATTGTTCATGATAGTCATAATGATGATGATGATAGTGATGGTAATAGTAATAACGATGATAACAGTAATAGTAATAAAATAATGCTAATAGTGATCAGGTTAATGATAGTAATTATAGCAATAATGATGATGATAATAATAGAAATATGGGGTCATCCATTTTTTTGTCAAAATCCTCCAAAAGCCCACGTTTTTCTTGACCTTCCCCTCCATGAAAGAGTATAAGCTAAAAAGATGAGAGAATATTACATTTGTGTTAATTTGTGTTGAATCAGTTGATGTTATCATTACCTCCTACTACGTTTGTTCATTTTTTTCTTTCTCTCTCTATCTCTCTTCCTATATATATGTATGTGTGTGTGTGTGTGTGTGGGGGGGGTATTACTAGTTAGATGAGCGGAATGACGTTCACCTAAATCAAATTCACAAGATTTTCCCTGTCTCAGCTGAGTCGGAGAACGTGAATGTGAGAAAGGCTAGTCTTCTCGTCCGCCCATCTCCATCTCTTATGGTCCCGCGGTGGGCATGGTCATTGTGGCGTGAACCGAACCACACTGCAATGGGCGCTCATCAGAAGCGATGGACGTTGGCAAAGTGCTGCTTGGCGACCAATAGCTCAACGTGGGCCTCAGCCCTGGTCACTGCCTCGAAACAGCCCTCGAGCACCAAGGGCAAGTTGACGCTAGGCATTACAAACCTGACGCCAAAGTCTCTCTCGACCTTGGCGGCCCTGCAGCCCTCGGGCCGAGCAGAGGATGTGCTCTTTGCGCTTATCCTGAGAGGCATGAGGGCATGCTGGGGGTTCAGTTTGAGGTTGGCCATGAGCTCGAGCTCAGTGACGGCATCCCAGGCGTTCTGCTTGAGGAGGGGTGAGAGAGAGGGAGAGGGAGAGAGAAGACAGACAAATACAAAACCAGACAGACGAACAAACAGGCAGGCATACAAAGAAAGGGAGAGACAGAGAGAGAGACAAAGGGAAGGGATCACTAGATGAGGTCTAAACTATACTCGAGTTTGTATTTTTAGATTTTTTTTTGGAAATAGCAATAATGTCCAAAATATATATGCATATATATATATTTTTATCTTCAGGTTGGAATATATATTATGTTTTTAGATAACTGTTCTACTGAATAGCTATTAGTTCCTTTGTACGAAGGCTGTTTAGGACTGACACAAAGCCAGCTTTTCATCCTTTCAGCATGGCTCTCACACTTTAGGACGTGGACAGGAGGAGGGGATGAAGAAGACAAGGAAAATGAAAGGGGGAGATGAAAAGGCCATGCAAAATTGGTTAAGGGAAGGGTGATCCCCTACATTGGGCCTCAGTCTCTTATCTCCTGGGCTGCCCCCATATCTACAAAAACAAGCAAAGAGGTTAAAAACTATATTTCTATTAGTGAATACCAAGATTGTGCACAGATTGTCAGCATTTTCTGAATTAAGTAAAATTACTGTAGTTTAAATTATTTTGTTGACTCCTGCTGTGTAGATTTTACATCTAAGGCTTGAATTTTATTAGCATTAATGTCCTGTAGATGATCAGCTTCCAAAATCCATTTTAAGAGTATTTTGCATACCTCTTACCTTTTCATTTTCTATTAATGTTCTACCTTCACTTTGTACATCAGTTGTTGTCATTTACTATGACACCTCTTTTATCTTGCCCATGCCTCGTTTCAAATTGAATAAATATCTGATGTCTTGAAAAGCCATTTATGGCTGCAATCTTTGTGTGATTTTCATATTAATTATTTGATAATGGGTTTCAAACTAATTGTTTTACTCAGGCAAAAAGTATAGATTTAGCACATACAAATAAGTTGAGAAACAGACACAGGCATACACATGGAGACTACCATTTACACTCACATACATACCCCCACCCACCAAGCGTATGGACACAAACAAAACAGACAGACAAACAGACAAAAAAAAAAGAAACAGAAATAGAAATAGAAACAGAAACAGACACACACAAACACAAACGTCTGTATGTATGCCTTATTTCTGGTATCCATTTGAATTACTTTACCAATTATGTACAACATTTATAATAAATATGCAAGTCATCCATGGTTATGGCATCTGTATGCATGTTGACCCATTGCTCCCTGGCAATCTCAGAGTCTACAGTAGTGTCTTTTGTAAATTTTGTTTGTATACAGATGGCTTCACAGGAGCTCAGCTACCAAGGAGCCAATTAGTTAGCCTAAGTGATCTCCCCTGTTTTTCCCTTTCCTTGTTTTTGGGGGATTTTTTTTTCTAATGGCATTAATATTGCTGTTGTTATTACTATCACTTGCATTATCAACAATACTAATAGTAATAAAATAATAGAAAGAAATACCCTCTCCAAAAATCAAGGAAAAGGTTCAGCAGGTGGGGCAGGTAGGACAAGTAATTGAATCCTTCGTGATTAGGGAATTGCAAAGCCCCCAAAATGTAAAGACAATCAATAGATAAAAATGACATAATAGGATTTGCAGTAAATGTATCTTATTTTTTGCACAGTAGCTGAATTTATTAGCATATAATACATCTCTGCATACTAAATAATGACACATTATTGAAACACCAAAAAAGATGTAACAGGAGTCTGAATCAAACTAACATTTTCCAGGGAGGATGCTAGAAATTTGCACACAAGAGCAACAATTTTCCCTTTTTTTAAATCACAGTACACATTTGAGCATGTCTACATCCACTGGAGTCCAGTGCAGTCACAATAGTAGATCTACATTAAACGCTGTCCATAGTACTCCCAAATGTTCAATAACTTTCTGTGACAACAATTTCATAGGAGGTATCTACTCAAAATGGAGTGTGATGATGGTCGTCATTGAAGCACTACACTGTACTGATTTTCATCTATGATAATTACGCACTGGTACACAGGAATGGAAGATTACATTTCGCTTACTTTCTGGAGACCATCAAAAACAGATGGGAGGAAAAGTTGTTCAACTACATTTTGATTAAAAGAAAAAAAGAAAAAGAAATGAAAATGGAAAAAATATTGTAATCTGGTATCATTGCTTTGTGCAAGTAATTAAAAATATACAAGATTATTAAAAGAAACTGCACAGTTAGAGCTTGAATCAAAATCAATGTCTAATGCAGCATTTGCATCTCCATTTGCCTTGTCTGCATACAGTATACACAGTATACACTTTAAAGTCCATATGTTTGTGCAGTACACCAAGATGATTCAGTACAAACAGACCCTTTGCTTTCTCCAACTACCATTTATTAATGAATACATAAATAGGAAAGTCTCTTGCCGTTCACAGAGGTACACACTTTGGGTTCCCAACGCAGTTTAGTATCCATCTTTTTCCGATGCCTTACTGACTCTCGTGGTCCCTGCTCGGGTAAGCCCTCTGACTCTCCCACACATAAACAAGTCTTGTCAGTGGAACTGAATGAATTCCTCTGCTCTTTTGAAGCATCCCAAGCAAAATATTCATGCTGGATGTGTATGTATATATATAAATGACAAGGGGTAAAACTGCGGTGAAAAAGGTATCACAAGAACAAGTGATAACATTATGTAGTTAATGGTAAGACAAGTATATCCGGGTATATCAATCCCCCCCCCTTTTTTCATAAAATCAGTTCAGATTTGCTATACCCACTCTTACAAAATAATGCACTTTACAGAGACTATTCTAGGATTTTTCATTACAAGTATCACGGATCTATATACATACATACATACATATATACATAAAATATGAGTGTGTGAGTATATGAGTATGTGAGCGTGTGAGTATATGAGTGTGAGTAGTGAGTGTGTGAGTGTGTGAGTGTGAGTGTGTGTGTGTGTGTGTGTGTGTGTGTGTGTGTGTGTGTGTGTGTGTGTGTGTGTGTGTGTGTGTGTGTGTGTGTGTGTGTGTGTGTGTGTGTGTGTGTGTGTGTGGTGTGTGTGTGAGAGAGAGAGGAGAGAGAGAGAGAGAGAGAGAGAGAGAGAGAGAGAGAGAGAGAGAGAGAGAGAGAGAGAGAGAGAGAGAGAGAGAGAGAGAGAGAGGTGGGGGAGGGGTATATGCCCTGTGCATGTATATGTATAGGTGTGTGTAAGTATATATGTATATGTATATGTATAAGTATATGAATATAAGTATGTATGTGCATCTGCATATGCCTGTGTATGTATGTCTGCATATATGTCTGCATGTCTGTATATATGTATCTATAATATATGTGCATATGTAATTACATATATATATATATATATATATATATATATATATATATATATATATATATATATATATATATATATTTATATATATGTGTGTGTGTGTGTGTGTGTGCACATACAAACATATATAAATATATATATAAATACATATATACTTATACATACATACACATACATACATATATACATATATATATATATATATATATATATATATATATATATATATATATATATATATATAATATATATATATGTATATACACACATATATTCTAATGCAAGAGGGACTGAATATGAGCCAATACAAAGTGAAATAATCGATCATATGTACTGATTGTATGAGTGAATGCTTCTCCTCTTCCTCACTATCCATAAATAACTTTTTGATATTAAATAATTCTTTGGCTGTGAAGCATTACGATGAAAAATAAAAAAATAGAAAATATTCCTTTACTGTATCAAATGTCAACTTGTCTTACAGATAGTCTTCTACCTTAACAATAATGATGGAAGAGTGACCCCCTACTTATCTATTGACATCAATCATGATGCGGGTTCCTATAAAACTTCTATTTCCTACAATAACTACAGGTGACCAGAGAGCAAGACAGTTATGCAGTGGTGTAAATACAATCCAATATGAATATGTAGCTAAGAGTACTGTCCCTAGACTACTTTTGGAACAAAGCATTGTTTTTTTTTTTTATTTCTCTTTTTTTATCATTATTTAGAGAGAGGGGGGAGGAAGGATCATTTATTTACAAATATTAACAGATATACTACATGAGCCAACCTGATATGTTGAATCTATTAGCAAGACTTGTGGGTGTGAATGGCCAATCATCTTTCTTTTTTATACGTGTTGGCATAAAAAAGGTGTGCAGGATCATTTGTGCTTAAAAAATTAAAGCTTACACTAAACTTAGCATGAAAGGCAATGTATTTGATTTTCTTCTTTAGTTTCTAATTAATGGAACCAAAACAGGTGTTGTTACTGGAACTTCTCATCTTTTACAAATCTGGAACTGGAGACATTATATTTAATTTATCTATTTATTTTTCTCTCTCTCTCTCTCTATACATATTTCTCCCTTTCCTTCCAATCTCTTAAAAAAATAAAATAAAACTCCCAATAACGACACATGATTTCAGCACTAGGAAACATTATACCCCCTTGCCTTCTGACGTTCTTCCCACCATTGCTTTGATCTGCAAGCATGGTGAAGCTCTCAACTCTGCTATCTCCATATTTTCACAACTGTGCACAGAAATTCTAAAATGAGAGATATTGTCCAAAAAAGGTCATGCATTGGCAAATTTCAGCATAAAATATATTTCTATAAGAAAAGCTGGACTCTGTCGACCTCAGTCATTTGTAAAGTCTGAATATACCAAATATTCACTCATTTTTAAATGATATACAATTTTTTTCTTCTTTTTCTAACCATCAAACCACTGTGAAGAAACTTTTTCCACCCACTAAAATATTGTCCTCCATCCAAATATTTAAAGCATCGCCATTCATACATACAACCTTTTTTCATTTTGTAGTGCTATTACAAAACAAAGATGCCCTGCATATCACATTCAACTCAAATATTGAACCCTTACACACTTTATAGATACATACTCACAGTATATTCTTAATAAAATAATAAAGAAAATATTTATGATAATAAAAAGGTAAAAACAAAAAAATAATTATAATAATCTAGAAAGTACAAGTTCTTAACACTTAAAAATTCTTCACAGGGCCCTAATTGGGGTCTCCATCTACAGAGTTTTCACTGTCAATGAACTCCACATGCGTGAAGGGAAAGTGTCCAACCTTTCCGTTAAGTTCACCCTCCCATTGTCCATTAATGTTCATTTTCGTGACCTTGATAACATCCCCAACCTCCAGTCTCAGGGCTGTTTTGTCATAAGCATTTTGCTTTTCATAGGCTGGCAACTTTCGCTGCAAAGGAGATCAAGGATTAATCAACGTCTGGAATAGATCTGCGTGGAAATCTCATTGGTTTATAAATGACATGATAAATGTTAAAGTTAAACAAATAACAATTCATGAACTCATCATGATACTCATACATCAAAGGTAAACAGGATCAAAAAGAAAACTTTCAACTAGCACTAACTAGTACTTTATATCTAACTTTTAGAGTCCACTGATCTGTTTGCTGCAGTGTGCAAGGGATAAAAATTCAAACACAGTCAATAAACCTGTAAATCCACACTAAACAGTAAATACAAAGTGCTATTTTCTTCCAAGACTTTAGAGGTTAGTTTAGGTTGTTTTGTAAATATATATATGCCTAAACATATATGAAAAAGAAGAAAAAAAATAAGTAAGAAAAAATATTACACTATCACAGTTTTTAATGCACAACAGCTATCAATAAACATTTTCATTATACAGTATCTGCATGATCCAAGTCCTGCTTCTTTGGACAATTGTTGGTTAAACATAAGGAATTTCCCTCTTTTGTTTTCTTTTTCTTTTTAATCAATCAAGGGGCTAAGGGTCAAACTCTATGTTACAGGCATGCCAAGGCTCCTCGAGGTTGGGGCACACTGGCAGGAAAAAGGATTGGAATGTAATATGTATATGTCTTTATTTAAAGGAACCTCTGAAAACTACTCAGTGGCTTTTCCCTCTACCTGGCAAGAAAGATAACCTGTCTGGGCAAGAATACCTTGAACTCCCAATGAAGAGAGGCTACACATACGTCACCTAGAAACAAGAGGTTGAGTACATGTGTCCATGAACACGCTGTAAGTCACAGTGCATTCTGTATTTCATAGAATATTGATCATGGAATGACTTATATATATATCCATCTATTTTCTCTTTCCAGAAAACAAACAGAAGGGAGTTGATCCTTACCTGGAGACTGGGTTTGGCTCGTTGCGTTGAGTCTGTGGACTGCGTGCTACTTCTGTTTGCTGTCAGGTTAATGGCAATGCTCTCACCCTCCTCATACTGCTGGAGAATTGTGAACATTATTCAAGGGACCAGAAAAAAGTCTTAAACTGTAAATGATATGCATCCTATATTCTATATGTTCAGGTGAGGACACAGAAGATGCAGAGCAAACAGCACCAATACCATAACATTTACAAATCTCATACTGTATATTTTGAATTACAGATTACAATAGTATGAACTGAATTAGAGCAGACTATGATGACTTTTTAGTGTCATGTTATGCTACATCTGCATTAGATTATGAGATGGTGCATAATAATAATAATGTAAAATAATGATAAAATAAGTATTAGACATAACTTTTTCTAAAAAAAAATCAAGGAATAGGGTAAACAAAGAGATAATATGAAGGGAAAACATTTATGCATATATAAAATTGCCAAAATGAAACTATAGTTAAGTCACATATAAGTCTTGGTAGCTTCTGCAACCATTAGCTTTCTAAAACATCTCCCAAGCTTGCTAATTCTTACCTGAAATTTTGAATAGGAAATTATCCTACATTTTGGGTTGTGTCAGAAAATGGTAGTCATGTACTAAAAGTGATATATGTAAAGCATTTTATATACCCATTCAGTCCACACATTTTTCCATATAATGAGGCCATAGTGATATTTTTAGAATGTATTTGCAGGTCCGGGAAAAGTGTTCTTTAACTGTTAAAGTCTGATGTTCCATGCAGACTTTGCAACTTTCTGCCCTCAACAAGCTCCCCTAAGGTTTGTTACCCTACACAGAATTGGGTAGGGAGGATTAGAACATCAATATTAACCCACAAATTTGTGGCTTTTGGGTTATGCTCTAATAATAGTTATGAAATTCTACTGCAATTGATATATTGCTGTACAATGAGTATCAGGGAGTTCAAACTTTTAAAGTAAAATTCTACATGTACTTTTTCAAATACATTTTCTCAAACACAAGAAAAAAAATAATAAATAAAATATATTGGACAATTTTCCAAAAAACTAATTAGGCTACAGCGGGATGACTTTTGTCTCTTTAGAATTAAAAAAGGAAAAATTAGATATTGGAGACATATTTTCAATATCTGCTTGCCTTATTTCTTTATCATGAATTTTTTAAATGAAGGAAAACATCCAATTTTGTGAATTTCTCTTGTTAAAAATTGTCAATTTTTGAGTCTCTTTGTCAACTGGCATTCTCAATATATCTTTCCTAAAGCTGGTGTGAAAGAAAATAAATTTAGGGCAGCATTGCACTGTATCACATTTGATTGTTTCTCAGTGGGATTCAAAACTTAAAAACATCTGACATTTGGGACAAAGTCTTTTCTACATGATAAAAAGGATCAAAAGCATGAATCTGGTTTTAAATTTAAGGAAAAAAAAACTCCAACTATTCCCTTAACGCATTGCCTCCAGGAGAATATGGGATCAAGTGGCTGAATGGACTTGCCTCTGGGGCCTTTTTCAGGCGTGCCTAGAGCAGTGCACTTGCCATGTTGCATGATCAAAGATCTATAAATATATATTCTTTTTATATCACTTGTATTCAAAACATTTTAATGTTTTGGCATATTCAGAGATGCATGATATGCACATAGTTGCTAGATCGAACCTGTAGTAGCCAAATTATGTATATTAGTCTATTTAAAAAAATAAGGTATGTTACACTGTGTAAAGGATTTCATGTGGTTTTATTAAAAGAAAAGAGAAAAAAATTGCAAATCTTATCTTTACAAAACATGAGATTGTATGTAGTAATATACAAGGCTGCTGCCCCCACAGCTTCAGTATATACTTCCCTTATTTGTGTCATATTTCAAGAGTTACACTGGCAGTGCACCAAAAGAAATGTGAATAGCTGATGCAAGGAAACACATCTTGTAAACAAGAGTGAAAGTTTCTTGCAGGTTCAGCAGAGAAAAAGAAGAGGATATGAGGGGATATGAGAGGCATGGAGGTGAATTGAGGAAAGGAGAAGAGAGTGGGAAATATACCCTTAGAGAGAGAGAGAGAGAGAGAGAGAGAGAGAGAGAGAGAGGAGAGAGAGAGAGAGAGAGAGAGAGAGAGAGAGAGAGAGAGAGAGAGAGAGAGAGAGAGAGAGAGAGAGAGGACGGGAGGGAGAGAGAGAGAGAGAGAGAGAGAGAGAGAGAGAGAGAGAGAGAGAGAGAGAGAGAGAGAGAGAGAGAGAGAGAGGAGAGGAGAGAGAGAGGAGGGAGGGAGGAGGGAGGGAGGAGGGGGAGAGAGGAGAGAAAGGAGGAGATGGCATTTCATAATACTCTCTCTCTCTCTCTCTCTCTCTCTCTCTCTCTCTCTCTCTCTCTCTCTCTCTCTCTCTCTCTCCTCTCTCTCTCTCTCTCTCTCTCTCTCTCTCTCTCAAATTCATCCTTTGTTTGAAATCTCTTGGCCATCCCTTCCAATCTCTTCCTTACTCCTGACATGAATCATAACTTGCCTATTGCTTTCAGCTCATGTGGAAGAAAGGCAATGAAAAAGCAAAATAGAAAGGGGAAGAAAGAGAAAGAAGGAATGAGTGCAAAAGAAAAAAGGGAAGAGAAAAAGGGTGAAACAAAAACAGGCAACCAAAAAGTGCTAGAACAAGAAAATAGAGAAGATGAACATTTCAAAACAACAACAGAAGTGGAAATGGTGGGAGAGAGTAACAATTGTGAAGAGAAAAAAACAACGCCCCTTCTGGACGAAATCCTTATCCCCCCCTCCCTACCAGCCCCTTTTCGATCACACTCAGGTCCCACACGTTCGCCTCTCACCTTCTGAACATAGGGCACGGGTATGGATCCCGTCTGGCCCATGGAATTTCTGGCGGTCCACCACTGCTCCTCGTCTTTGCTAACGATGGTCAGAACTTCTCCTTTTCTAAATGGAAGGTCGTCGGGATCCTGAAAAACGCATTTGTATCTCAGTAAATTGTCTCTTAATTCTTTTAATTCTTTATAAATGCACTTGCAGCAGCAGCAGCAGTAGCAGTAGTAGTAGTGATAGTGGTTGGTGGTGTAGTAGGTAGTAGTAGTAGTAGTAGTAGTAGTGTAGTGTAGTAGTAGTAGTAGTAGTAGTAGTAGTAGTAGTAGTAGTAGTAGTAGTAAGTAGTGGGTGGTAGTAGTGTAGTAGTAGTAAGTGGTAGGTAGTAGTGGTAGTAGGTGGTAGTGGTGTAGTGTATACGTAAGTAGTAGTAGGTACAATAACAATCATCATCATAGTTGTAATATTAACATCAGAAGCAGCTGCAGGAGTAGCGGTTCATTGTTTTGTAATATAAATATACAAAGTAAAGCTGTAAATGGCAAGAGTACGTAAGACTACTTCCGGCCAGAAATCTTTCCAAAGAACAGACAGCAGCGGCAGCAGTCGTCGCCTGCCGGACATAGGCGTTGTATACTCACGCTTCCCTCGAAGTCGTACTTGGCGACGAACTTCTCGCAGCGCTTGGGCGCGGGCCGGATAAGCGGAGTGCTGTCCAGGTAGTGCAGTTTGTAGAAGTTGAGGAGCGACGGCAGATCGGGGAACATCTGGTCGCCGATGCGGTAGCGCATCTGGTCGCCCTGCTGGATCTTGTTGATGATGTAGTGCGACACTTTGTTGTCCTCTCTGGAATTGGAGGGGGTTAGGGTGATATAGAGTGGGAAGTTAGGGGTGATATGGTTGGGGGTTAGGGGTGATATGGAGGGGGGAAGGAGATGCAGAAAGTGGAGATAGTGGCACGTTGAAGAGTTCGGGGTCGGATAAGAAAGAGCAAGAGGAGGGAGAAACACAAAAGGAAGATGAGGAAGGAGAATAGAAGAAATGGGAGAAGCGAGAGGAAGGAGAAATGAAAAAGGACGCGGCAAGACGGGGGGATGTGGGAGAAGGTAACAGAAGGGAAGAAAGGTGCGGGGAAGGGAGCGGGGAAGGACGGAGATTGCCGGAAGAAAAAGAGATTTGGTAATTAACTTAGCACTCAAGATGTTGAAATTAATATTTTAAAAATATACAATAAGATTTTAGGTCGTAAAATAGACTGCGTACAAGACTCTATAAGACGAAAACGAAAAATTCAATGATTATATTCTGAATAACAAGACATTAAATAAATCACCTTGACTGAACAACTGTCATTTCAAAGAAGAAAGAAAAAAAAACACGAAAAAGATCGAGAAAAAACGCAAAGACTAAGACCCACCACCGAGAGGATGCTTTACACTGTCCATCAATTTAACTTTTCCATCTCTCTTATAAAGCCATTCTGTACGCAGTGAAGGTAAAGTAAAAAATGAACCACGGAGCCAACTGGCCAACCAACAACCCTTCCTACAGAAACCCTTAAAAATTGAGTATAACCTTATAAACTTTATTAAAAAACATCATATTCTTTTCCTTTATCACTCAAGTATCGAACAACATCACCCAAAGTTCTTAGATAACCGACACTGACGTTGACTAGCGCCGAGGAATCTTTTTATCATCAGCTAAGACCGACTTCCCTTCTTCCTCGAAATAAATCAACGAACCAACGAACCTTCATCCGGGGAACCAAACAGATAACAGAACAGACTAGATAACAGAACACGCTCACGTCATTTATGAAATCTGGACAAACCAACGGACCATCGGGCGAACCAACGAACTCCCACGTGAATCAACGAACCTCTAGGCGGACCGACTAAACAATTACGCGAGAAGGGAAACAGACTTCGGATTCGAGAGTTCAACGAGTCCCAGGTACACTGATCAGGGTGCATCCCTACGCCGTTCCCCCCTCGACCATTACCCAAGGACACGGTGAATTCCTGCATCCGTTTATAAAGCTCTCGCCTACTTCACATTTCCTCGTGAGGGAGTGATAGAAAAGTCAACCAACCTGTGATGATACTTACCCTTCCTTCTATCTCCACTGCACACTAACCAATACTCACTCCCCATCTCCCTCATCCCATTACCAGCCGCTCTTCGAACTAACCACGACCAACTAATTCAGGACCGACCCCAGTCCAGTGCCCCACCGAGATCATTTACCTGACGCAGAGGACGTAGTCTCCGAGGATGGTGGTGGAGTCGCGCACGAGGAACACCCCGCCGTCTCTCTCGCTCATGAGCAGGTCTGTCGCATCTTGGCGGGACATCTGCCCGAAGTACCAACTGCAAGAGAGAAAGAAAGAAAGGCATGAGTAAATTCAGGAGTTAATTGATGCCCGTGAATACGTATGCGGGAGATAAGTATTTTTTTTTCATGAGTGTAAACCAACTTGTCTCCGGAGAAAATAAGGAATGAAAGGTCACTAATACACACACCCGAGCGCGCCCGCGCGCGGGAAAAACAGAAGAGGTACAAACACACACAGGATCTACATTCATCATATGTCACCACGCTCTTACATCCTGGAACACAGTATGTGAAAACAGTAGCATGTCTTTCTATAAGTTAGATCTCCTTCACGCGTATGTAAACACTGGCAGACATAGACACGAAGCATGAATACCATACGATACCAAACAAAACAACAACAACAACGGTAGCGATACAATCAGGCCTCCTCCCACATATCCTAAAGATAAAGCTCATCCACACTAAACAAAAGTCGAGTTGCCTTGGGCTTTGACTCCCGACTTTATAGGTATGACACAATGGACTCGACGAGAAAAAAACATTTACTACGACAAGGACAAAAAGAGCGACAAAAGTAAATGCAAGTAAAAAAATACAGTAACAATAACAATCAAATATTATCAATACAAACAACAATTAAATACAGTAATATATAGTAGTAGTAGTTAGTAGTAGTAGTAATAGTAGTAGTAGTAGTAGTAGTAGTAGTAGTAGTAGTAGTAGTAGTAGTAGTAGTAGTAGTAGTAGTAGTAGTAGTAGTAGTAGTAGTAGTAGTAGTAGAGTAGTAGTAGTAGTAGTAGTAGTAGTTAGTAGTAGTGTAGTAGAGGGGACAGATAGGCGACTGACCTCCCCGATCTCTCACGCATGTGAAAGAACAAGGCACAGAAAGCCAGGTAAACACACAACGAACTCCCCGTGAAAATAAAAACTACAAAGAAGTCTAAGAACAGACCGCATACCCTTACAAAAACATAAAACAAAAACAAACAAAAACACGAAAAAAGAGCGAAGAAAGGACGACGCACACTGGACGTAATGATGTCGAAATCCTTTTGTAAACAACAACAATCTCCAACGAGATATTGGTCAGATCCCGGAGTCTCCCCCCCCTCCTCCCCACACTCTAACCCGTGTCACTCATCCTTCTCTTCGATCCAGACACGGGAAGCCAAATTGCGAAAATATCATGGGAGAGGGTGACGGAGGAACAGGGAGAGGAAGGAGAGTGGAATGAGAGAGAGAGAGGGA
>NW_020870248.1:847715-857715 GCF_003789085.1 Penaeus vannamei | reverse complement strand
GCCTATATCTACACACGAGGATTCAGCATCTGCGTCTACAGAATTTAAATCCTCTACTACATAAAGGATTTAGTGGGCATGAATATTCATCATAGCACGTAAACACTGCGCCATAAATAACTAACATCTACATCATTCTGTTATTACGTAAATAACCTCGCAGACAATGACGCCATTTCGCAAGTGACTAATTACCAAAGAGCGTATTTTCCTCCCTCCCCCTCCCCCATCCTCTCCCTCGCCACCTTCATTAAGTCACGCTACAAAATTCCGGGAGAAAATTGACGCACTGGTAACCACCCACCTTACATACCCCCCCATACCACCACCACCACCCCCTACCCCGTACCCTCCCCACCTCCCTCCCTCTCCTTCCCATCAGCGAGGACTTCAATCTATTTAATGACGTCCTACTGAGTGCCCTCACTTCCCCTCATCCCCTTGTCCCTCCCCCCAGATCTCCAAGGGGCAGGGACGGGGAGGGGAGGGTGCGGGAGGGGGGAGGGTGCGGGAGTGGAGGGGAGGGTGCGGGAAGTGAAACACGTGTGGCAACCCCCCCGGGGAAGCCTCCGTGTACTCTGGGGGCGTTCATGCAATAATGAAATTGCCGCGGACAATGATAAACAGTATCAATAACGATGTAGATGTTAAGATAACGATAACAATATAAGTAACTATATAGAACCAAGAACGAAGACGATGGCGAAATAAAAACCTTAGAACATACACGAGAAACAACGTTATTCTAAAAAAAATGGTATACTTAAGGTGTGTGTGGTTGGACAAGATTTACATTCATAACGATATGAAATAATTTGGCTAAGGAATGAGTAACAGCTAAAAGAGTGTGACGAAGGAAGAAGAGAGAGAGGGGAGGAGAGAGGGAAAGGGAACAATTGGAGATACCTTAATTAAGAGTGACAATGAAGAAGACAAGGTGTGGAGAATGAATAAAAATCACCATCATTACTTCTCCCAGAAAAAAAGGTATATACATATATGAAAATATATATGTATGTGTGTGTGTATGTATGTGTGTATGTATGTGTGTGTATGTGTGTGTGTATGCATGCTTGTGTTATATGCATGTATGTGTGTGTAAGCATGTATGTATGTGCGTGTATGTATGTATGCATGTATGTATGTATGTATGTATGTATGTATGTATGCATGTATGTATGTATGTATGCGAGTGTGTGTGTGTGTTTTTGTATGTATATATGTATGTACGTATGTTTGTATTATGTACGTATGTTTGTATGTATGTATACATGTATGTATATAAATAGATAAATGCATAGACAGAGAGAGACAAATAGAAAGATACATAGATAAAGAGACAAACAAAGAAACGAAGACACAGAGAAAGGCGGCGAAAGAGAGAGACAGACGAACAGACAGACAGAAAAAAACAAATCAAAATACCATCAAGGAGGAAAAAAAAAAGATCACAGAACACACAAAAAGTGCTAATGCGACCGAGGAAAAAAAAAAGTGCACAGGCGCCCGAAAACAGTGTCCGAAGCGGTCTCGCGCGACATAAAGAGCGGTGACAACAGGACCCAATACCGTGATCAAACCTGCCAAACGACACCACGCACGCGAGCCCACGCTCAGCGAGGGGAAAGGGAGGCGGGGATGGAGGGGGGGCGAGGGGAAAAGGAGGGGGGATGGGGTGGTGGGGAGGGGGCGAGGGGAAGGGAGGGAGGGGAGGGGCGAGGGGAAAGGGAGGCGGGGATGGGGGGGAGGCGAGGGAAAAGGAGGGGGAGGGGGGGACGAGCGAAGGGGAAAAAGGAAGGGGGTGGGTAGGGGGCGAGGGAAAGGCGGGAGGGGCGAGGGGAAAGGCGTGGGGCGGATTAGGGGAAGGCAGGAGAGAGAGGGAGAGGTTAGGGGAGGAAGGAGAAGGAAGGGAGGAGGGATAGGGGAAAGGAGAGGCAGACAGACCGGGAAGAGAAGGAGAGATAAGGGAAAGGGAACCGGGGAAGGAAAGAGAGGGAGAGAGAGGAGAAGAGAGAAAAGGAGGAAAGAAATGATATAGAGGAAAAGAGGCGAGAAAGAGGAAAGCGGGAGACGGAGAGGGGAAAGAAAAAGAAGAAAACAGAATGGAGATGGGAGACAAAGAGGAGATATCAGATAGGAAACAAAAGTACGAAGGGAGATGAGGAAACGGACATGGACACAGCAGAAGAAGGGGGAAAGAGCGACTGATAAGAAAGCAGGGAGAGAAAGGAGAGGAAAGGGGAGGATGAGGAGAAAGAACGAAGAAGTCCAGGGCGAAGAAACACCGACCCCATAGGCCTATCGAAAAACCGAACACGAGAGAGAAAATTGGGGTATCATTTTGGGAAGAAGACGCGAATGAAGAGAAAATGGTTAAGGGAGAAGAGGTTGACGGGTTGAGAAAAAAAAGCTATCAGGACTTCTGTGGGGTTGAAAGGGGAAAACGACAGCGGGTGAGAATGAGGGGAGGTCAAGAGATAAACGAGGGGGAGGGGGGACTCGGGGGGGGAGGAGGGCAGGGCACTGAGGGAGTAGCTATACAGAATGGCAATAACACGGTGAGAAACGAAGCACGGGATAGAGGGAACGGAAAAAAGAGGGGAGGCGAGGGGAGGGGAAGGGAGGGGAGGGGAGGGGAGGAGGGTTCCGAATGCGACCCAGGGGATAATCATGTCCAAAATATGTGCATGATGGTGAGTAATGAGGGAGGGCGAGGCCGGTTGTGGCGATGGAAGGAGAGGAGAGGAGGGGATTGAGAGGGGAACGGAGAGAAAGAATGAGGAAACAGATGAGGACATGAAAGACCTATACAAAAGCACACAAACGCGTACTGCTCGTGCGTGCGTGTGCTTTCGTGTGCGTGCGTGTGGGTTTGTATGTCTAAGTATATCCTGAGTGGCGAATCTGCTCGGAAATACGGAATCCTCAGCTGAAACCGGAGAAGGGCGTGATCGCGCAGCCCTCAGAGGCGTACGGGAGGTTTGCGGGAGGAAGAAAGGGGAGAAGAAATGGCATATGAAAGGAGAAAACAAAAGGGGACGAAAAGGGGGGGAGGGGGGAGGCAAGAGGAGATGGGCGGGGAAAGATTATAGGAAGAGGGACAAAGGATTCGGAGGGGGATAACCTTAAGATGAAGACTAGAATGAATGATGAGGACAAAAGAAAGGGAGGGGGGGGGACAAGGAAGAGGAGGAAGGGATAGGGGCTTGGAGAGGGAAGGGGAGAGAGAAAGATAGATAGATAGATAGATAGATAGATAGATAGATAGATAGATAGATAGAGAGGAGGGGGGATGAGAGGAGGGGGGGGAGGGAGGAGAGAGAGAGAGAGAGAGGGAGGAGGAGGGGGGGAGGGAGGGAGGGGAGGGAGGGAGGGAGAGAAAGGAAAGTATAGGGGAATTAAGAGAGGAGAGAAAGAGGGGGGAGGGGGAGTCGGGGAGTCTGGATCAGATACATAGAAAAGAGGATTACCAAGGGGTGAGAGTGCGAACCATAGATCGGTAGTGGTGGTAGGGGTGGGGGGGTATGTGGGAGGGGGTAAGGGAGGGCTAACTTCAAGGAGGGGAGGGTAGGAGGAGGGAGAAGAGAAGGGGAAAGGGGGAGGGAGCCGAAGGTACGGGAGGGAAGGGGAGGAGGGAAGGGGAGGAGGAGGGAGAAGAGAAGGGGAAAGAGGGAGGGAGCCGAGGGTACGGGAGGGAAGGGGAAGGAAGGAGAAGAGAAGGGGAGAGGAGGAGGGAGGCGAGGGGTACGGGAGGGGTGGGGAGGTAAGGGGAGGGGGCGAGGCGCGCGATGAGACGCCTCTGAAACAAGATCAACCAATTATGACACATTCGGCGCCACTCAACCTGACGCGGACTAATGAAACGATCCCGCAGCGGATCCCGGGTACGGATGGCTCGGCTGTCCGTCTCTCTGTCTGTGCGGATGTCTGTCCGCCTTCGCGCCTCTCCGTACCATCTGTCTGTCTGTCTGTCTGTCAGTCTCTCTCTCTATATATATATGCTCGTCTTTGCGTACGTTTGTTGTCAGTACGTGTCTTCGATTATGTATTCATCTGCCACACTGTTTACATCTGTACATGCATGTAATATATCTGCTTTTTCTTTTCTTTATTTTGTCTTGCGTCAGTCTACCTGCCTCCTCCTAGTACTCAAAGCTAGATTGATATCCCGTGTGTCTGTTTGTTCAATAATTTATCTCCTTGTACTTCCGCCCTTCTATCTGTGTGCCTGGATGCCTATCCGGCCTACCTAATCGTCCGTCCGTCCGTGTATCCGTCTATCCCTCCGCTTGTCCGTCAATCCGTCTATCGGCCTGCCCGTCCGTCTATCCGTCTATCTGCCCGTCATCCGTCTATCGGCCGCCCGTCGTCTATCCGTCTATCAGCCCGCCCGTCCGTTATCAGCCGCCGTCCGTCTATCCGTCTATCAGCCGCCCGTCCGTCTATCCGTCTATCTCCGTCTATCCGTCTATCAGCCGCCCGTCCGTCTATCCGTCCGTCCGTCTATCCGTCTATCAGCCCGCCCGTCCGTCTATCCGGCCTATCCGTCTATCTCCGTCTATCCGTCTATCAGCCCGCCCGTCCGTCTATCCGTCTATCAGCCTCCGTCTATCCGTCTATCTGCCCGTCCGTCTATCCGTCTATCAGCCTGCCCGTCCGTCTATCCGTCTATCAGCCTGCCCGTCCGTCTATCCGTCTATCAGCCCGCCCGTCCGTCTATCCCTCCGTCTTTCCATCTCTCCGCCTATCCGGCTCCGCGTGTCGTCCGTCCCTCCTTCCACTCCTTAGGGCTAGAACAACGCCCCCTCCAGAAGCTCCCCTTGACGCCCCGCCTCCTCCCTCGTCCGCCCGATGCCCGCCAATACAGCAAATGCACCGGCGAGCAGCGAATATTCGTCTCTTCCCCGCTTCGTCCTCATCCCTTCCCCGCATCCCTCTCCATCACACACGCGCGCCAATAACCATTAAATGTCCGGGCTCACATTCAGTTCTCATCTGCGTATGCCTTTCCTCTTTATTCGACATTTCTCTCTCTGTCTCTCTCTTTATTCGACATTTCTGTCTCTCCCTCTCTCTCTTTATTCGACATTCTCTCTCTCTTCTCTCTCTCTCTCTTCTCTCTCTCTCTCTCTCTCTCTCTCTCTCTCTCTCTCTCTCTCTCTCTCTCTCTCTCTCTCTCTCACATGTCAAAAATCTGCCTCCCTCCTTTTCCTCCTCTCCCCCTCCCTACATGCGAACACATCCTCTCTTATTCGCATTCCTTCTCCATTCTTCTACTGTTCCTTCTGTCTCCTCCTCTTATTCTCTCTCTTCCACAATTCCATCTTTCTCTATTATTACATATACCCTTAAACCAAAATCAGGCATAAAGCTAATGAACAATATCTTATTCCTTATGGCGCAGCGAATAAAATGTCGATTTTTCCGATAATAACAGCAGTAATAGTAATATTAACAGTAACAGTAATACAAATGTAAATAATAATAATAACGATAATAATAACAATAATAAATATCAGTAGGATAACAGTTAACAATAAAAATTGTCATAGAAACAATAACAATTGTAATAATAACTGTAATAACAGTAACAAAAAAATACTAATAACAATTACAATTACACATGGCCTCCGGCGCTTCACTATTTCCCCGGGAGTCCAAACCCTCCAGGGAGGACTGGGAACGCAATTTTCTGCTTGCCTTTCCGTCTCCCTTTCGCTCCCTGCCTCAACATTGTTGTTGCCTCCCCGAAGTTTACACCAGTCTCTTCTTAGTACTCTCATTTCCTCTCTCCCTTCCCTTCTTTCTACCCTCCTTTCCTTCTTTCTACCCTCCTTCCTTCTTTCTACCCTCCCTTCCTTCTTTCTACCCTCCCTCCCTCTTTCTCCCTCTCCTACGCCTCCCCCCCATAAACAATTACCGTTCCAGATGTTCGCTTCCTACAACACAAAGGCGCTCGAGACCCAGCTTACTCTAGCGCCCCCCGAGAGGACTGTGCTTCGCCTCGGGGTCACTCTTCGCCGAAACTTTCGGTCGGACTTGTCAGACGACGCCTCCCGCTCTCCCCCTCCGCTCCATACTCGTTCCTGCCACGTCTCCTTCGGCCTCGTAGCTACTGCATGCCCACAGGCGGTTATGCACGACGCTGGCTGTCTCTTTGATAACTTTCACACACCTTCTCTCCTTCTTTCGGCTTCCTTTTGTTTTGTCTCAACTTGTTCTCCTTCCCTCTCCCTCGCCCTCTCTCTCTCCCTCAGACGTACGCACACCGCGGAGTTATTACGTCTCAATACCCCACTTAACAATTCTGCCATCCTACACCACAGACTCCCTCCCTCCATGACTCTCTTCCCACAAATGCACAAGTTCATCACTGTGCCTGTCTGTCTAAGATACACACATAGTACACACACACATAGTAACACAAACACAGTACACACACACACACACACACACACACACACACACACACACCGCACACACACACACACACACACACGCACGCTCACACACACTCACACGGAGGACGTGAAGCCCCTTGGTAGCTTTGGGACTTCATTCACCTCGAGAACACCAAGCTGCACCTCGTTACTGCACCTAGTCTACATAGGCTACCTGTAAATCCGCAAGCACATCAAAAACCCTCCGTTACTGGCCTCCCAGCCCCCCCCCCCCGTCCGAACCCTGCCCATCCAATTACGGAGGCCCCCCATAATGCATTGTGTAACCCCAGTGGACCTTAAATGACCAGCTTGGCTCGCCCCGTGAGATTAGCAAAGGCCCCCTCCTCCCTCCCTACAGCCCTCCGCCGTGCCACCTGCGGATCGTAAACAAACCCAAATTCCCTCCGCACCGCAGACACTCGCCAAGCGGGTCACCTGTCAACTCACCAGGTTCTCCTTCCTTGGCGGGACCACGCCTCCCATCCTTCATCTCGCCCCGACGGACGTCACACTCCTCCGAGCGGCCTTCTGAGGACCTGAGCCACCCCCGCCCCAGGAGAGCTACAAAGCCAGGGCGACGGCAGGCGGGGTAATAAGTCCTGCCGCCCGAAGGCCCATAAAGCGCCAGGAGCCAGAGAGAGAGAGAGAGAGAGAGAGAGAGAGAGAGAGAGAGAGAGAGAGAGAGAGAGAGAGAGAGAGAGAGAGAGAGAGAGAGAGAGAGAGAGGAGAGAGAGAGAGAGAGTGTGTGTGTGTGTGTGGTGTGTGTGTGTGTGTGTGTGTGTGTGTGTGTGTGTGTGTGTGTGTGTGTGTGTGTGTGTGTGTGTGTGTGTGTGTGTGTGTGTGTGTGTGTGCGTGCGTGCGTATGCGTGTGTATGGTACTCATTACGTACACACAAAATGATAACCCTTTAACAAAATCGGAAAAGGCGAAGAACCCGCCTTGCAACTACAAACGCCTTAGTTGCTTTTCCTGCCTAGTGCGAGAGGAGACCGAGAAAAGAAAAAAAAATATCCGGAAAGGAAAGAATGCAAGGAAGAGCAAGGCAACACACAACACTCCAAACTCACGCACTGGTCCTCTCTCTCTCTCTCTCTCTCTCTCTCTCTCTCTCTCCTCTCTCTCTCTCTCTCTCTCTCTCCTCTCTCTCTCTCTCTCTCTCTCTCTCTCTCTCACACACAACACACACACACACACACACACACACACACACACACACACACACCACACACACACACACACACACACACACACACACACACACACACACACACACACACACACACACGCACACACACACAAATATCACGGGAACCCAGCGGAAGAGGGAGGGGGAGGAGGTCTAGGGAAAAAAAAGGAAACTGGGGAGGGCGAGGAGAAAGAAGGATAAGACGAGACAGAAGAAGAGGCCGAGGACATCACCAGCAGATAAAAAAAAAAAAAATAGAAAGAGAAAGAGAACTAGAAAGAAAAGAAAAAGGAGAAAGGACAACCCATTCCTCTCTCCCCCTCCTCCTCCCCCCATCTCCCTATACGGTCCGCTCTCGTCTAGACCGCACTACCAAGAATCCTTATCGCAGGCAGCCGTGGGAAAATTGCTCGCTGGGGCGGGAGAGGGAAGAGAGGGAAGAGAAAGGGAAGGAAAGGAAAACGAGAGAGGGGAAGGAAGGAAGGAGGAGAGAGAAATAGCGGTATGGGGGAGGGCATGATGGAGGGAGGGAAGGGGGAGGAGAGAAAGAAAGAAAAAGAAAGAAAAAAAAAGAAAGAGAGAGAGAGCTTCCCAGCCCCATTTCCCATCACCTCCACCTCCCACTCTTCCTCCTCCACCCCCAGCTCCTTCGGCATTTAAATATGGAGAGATGCCAGGAAATTCCATCATCAAGACATTCGACAGAAGTCCGTCTGGGTGACCCCTTTTCTTGCTCCTTTGAAAAACAACGAGACACCGACAAGCAAACACATGCAAAAAAGGCGCTGACACACACACAAAAACAAACAAAAAAACAAAAAAAAAAAAGATAGAAAAAGAAGGAAAAAAAAGGAAAAAAAACACCATACAACACACATCCACCACAAAGAGAAAAAGGAAGAAAAAAAAAGACAAGTGCAAAGCAAATGTGTTTGTCTTTGCTTGCTTGGACTCACCTGGCTCGGTCGTGGGGGTCGAAGTTCGCAGTCATGGTGCCGACGAGGGGGGGGGAAAGGGGGGTAAGCAGACGGAGGGAAAAAGAGGATTTCTTCTCTCCTCGCCTCTCTTTCTCTCTCTCTCTCTCTCCCTTTCGCAGGTGCAAGAAGTTCCCCTACCCTTACTCTTTTGGTTCTATTATTATTATTATCTTTTCTTTTTCTTTCCTCTTCTCTTCTTCACTTGCTATTTCTTTCCTCTCACTATTCTCTGTGCTTTTCTATCTCCAAACACTCTAAACAACACGGTCACACTTCCTCACTCCTTATTTTCTTAACTTTTTCCTTTTTTTTCCTAATCACAAATAAAATTAATATCGACACATCGATCTCCCATCAAGCACTGGTTTCCTTTTCCCGAACGAAAAAGCTCGGAAATAAAAACAAAAATCACGGCACACGGCACTCTAGTGAATCACCTTCCCACTCCACGGCGAAGGAGGGGAGAGGGAGATAGAAGAAGAGGAGGAGGAAGAGGAAGAGGTAGCAAACAGCGCCGAAAAAAACACACGCACTAGCTCCTCCTCTTCTTTCCTGCTGAAGACTTCCCACTTCCTTCTTTCCTTCTCTTAGCCTACTTTCCTTCCTTCCTTCCTTCTTCCTTCCTCGCTCCGGTGTGGCCCGGCACGCGTCACTGAGCCATGGTCCTCCACGCTCACACTGCGGGAGAAAGAGTGGTGGAGACATGAAAAAAATAAAACAAACTTTGATTAAATATTTTGCTTCATAAAATGGAAAAAAGTTTTGAGAAAATCTTGGACACACATGGCCAATAAAGTATAAGACGCAGAGACAGACACAAAGTTTTCCACAAACACAAACACACACACACACGCACACACGCACACACCCACTCTCTCTCTCTCTCTCTCTCTCTTTCACGCACGCACACACATACACATGCACACACACACACATTTATATATTATCGAAGTAGAGCCCATCGTTCTAGTTCGCTAACAAACTTAGGAGAAAATGACATAACAACACATAAACTATCTGAAGGAGAACACTAATAGCACTAAATACAGAGAGAGAGAGAGAGAGAGAGAGAGAGAGAGAGAGAGAGAGAGAGAGAGAAAGAGAGAGAAGAGAGAGAGAGAAGAGAGAGAGAGAAGAGAGAGAGAAGAGAGAGAAGAGAGAGAGAGCAGAAGAGAAAAGAGAGAGAGAGACATGGGCGGAGTGAAAGACATCATCCAGATCTCAGCAACGATACGGTACATCCTTGTACGATACACCTTAGAGTAGCAACTCCCTATTCGCTTCCCATCCTCATCCCGCTCTTACCGTTACTGTTACCATCATTACTCTTACTACTACCACCACCATAACCACTTCTGCCACCACTCCATCACTGCCACCAACAAATCGTGTT
>NW_020870248.1:830215-842715 GCF_003789085.1 Penaeus vannamei | reverse complement strand
ATGCATTAGTTTATCCCAGCAAGCCCTCTACCTGTCCTCTCTCTCTCTCACCTCGGCACATAACTCCTTCCTTCTCTTTTTAACCAACTAGCGTCACTCCCTGTCTGGAAAGCGAGTGGCCGCGACGAGGGTCAGGTCAGGTCAAGCAGCGACGGAAAATGGCCTCACCTTTTGGCCACACGAACGGGAGAAGTGAAGAGAGAGAAGAGAGAGGGTCACGACAGACGTCCTTCCACCTTCACGCCACGAGTAAATATGAGAGCTTCCCGGCCTCACCAACAGATGGCAGCACTGGCATCAGACGATGGTTCCTTTCTCACTTTTCTACTATCTCATTCACAAATAGTCATGATTATTATCCTCTGTGGGATAATAAGGAACTCCCGAACCACAAACAATAAGAATTATTTATCTAGTAGACCGACCTTTCCGCTAAGGGACGAAACGGGAGTGTTTTGAGTAGAGATCTCGGGTCTTCAGGTGGGGATCGTCTGCCTCTCATTGGCCGGACTTGGACGAGGCTTTTACCGGCGAAGAGCCAAAAATGCTACGAATATCATCCAGGATCAAGCCTCATGTAGCGTCCAAGGTAATTTTCACGAGACCTGAACTGTTGTTTTCAAATTCATCGGGATGTTACAGGAGAGGCGTGAAAGACGGCTGTTCATTCATGTTCATTGGCCTAAACTTCCATGTTTGTTTTGCATGACCTCATCAGCTGATAGGTCCTGGCTAGGTCAAATTGCGTTTTTCTGAATCAAGTTCAGGTTTCTCTGTGTATTTTTAAGGTGGGATGACAACGTTTGGTTTTGCTTGGCAAATGGAAAGTTAAAATGGAGTTATTGATAACTGTAAGCAGAATTGTAACCTCAGAGTTGGAGTTTGATCCTGATAAAAATTATTGCAAAGTTGGCTATTTTGTGTTTGATATGTTGCAAATCCAAATAATTCTGATACTTAACATGTTCTGTTATCAAATGTTTGCCACAAAGCACAACTTTAAGAATGTTGGAATGCAATGGAGCTGTTTTTTTTAATTTAAACCAGGCCATGGTTCAAGTTTCAATACCTAAGTTTTGTTACAGTTTCGACATCATGCAAAAAACTTAATGACAGAAATATTGAAGCTGTAAACCCCTTCGATGAGGATGACATGACCATCACTTCATGAAAAATTTTAGTAATTGTTACCGAGAGCAACACACCCTCCAGAAAAAAGTCCGGTAGAGATGGAAGAGACCAACACGTGTAGATAGAGCAAAATGGACACCGTCATCCTATAGAGCAGAAGAAATAATGGGATAGGATATGGTATAAGATGCAGAGGCCTTAAAGTCACTGCTAAATGACGAGAGTATAACGTGCGCTTGCCTTTCAAATCCAAAGTCGATCAGCTTGTTTACCTTGCGAAGAAAGGCACAACATTGAACACATAACTCCTTAATGCGATGCCCTAAGTAGTTCCAGTATTACTATGCGCATGTCAAAACAATATTTGGCTACTTATCAGTGTACAATATTACACATTCATGTTCTCAAGGTGTTTTATTAATGTCCTTATACTTCATTTACGTGTTTTAAGATTGATTTATAGCCTTATTTAGATTCGTGCGCATTCTGCATTTCACACTTCCTTTCGCCTGCTGCCAGGCTGACACCTGGCTGGCCTGCTCATTTTGAGACAGAACACCGGTAAGAAATATTGCGTTTCCATTGTTGTGTTCATTCTGGGTTATTATTAAGACTATACAGTGACAAAGAAGACAAAATAGACTTCAGTAACAATCCCAGTTTAATATGTGGGCCCAAGAGCTCAAAATGCAGAAAAAAAGTGATTAAAATCAAAGCAATCTAGACGGTAGAAGGAAGCAAAAGAAAGTTTGAAGGTTGCAGATATAAAGGTATTTGGTTTATTATTTTACCGTGTAAATGCAGCTCTATCTTGCCATGCACACCGAGGTGGAGAGAATGTGTTTTACCCCCATCAACCCTCCCCTCGGGCAAGGGCACGCCTAGTCACGGCAATTTATATTGATATATTAGGTTGGTTTATTGGTCAATACGTTTTTTAGGGGGATTTGGAATATGTGAATTCCCGTAGTTTTGCTGAAAAGTGGGTTGGGTTCCCGTAGAATTTTTTATTTCTGGTGCGTCAGTCTGTAGAATTTCAAAGATGGCGGTTACATCTGTAGAGTTTTATTGGCCAATTTTAAGCATTTTTTGTGCTAGTTTTATGCATTTTTGATCTTTATTCTTCTTATTTAAGCCTGTTTTACCCCATAATTTCCCTGATCTACTTCATGCCCTCCACTGCTAAGGGGACTCTCAAATCAAGATCGTTGATGGAGAAATGGTACTCTCTCTGAAGAAATAACGCTGGTGTCATGCAAACCAAAAAACTCAAACTTAACATTTCCTACCTTCTATTTATTCCGTAGTCAGAGGTCAAGCCCCCCTTTATTAACACTTTGTTTGTGATGTCAGTGTATGGCGCAGTGATATGTCATTGGCCATTGGGTCAGAAGTTGTGTCACTGTGGTTGCGCGCGGTGTTCGAACTGTTGCAGTGAGTGTAATGAACTGGTGAAATGGTTTGTCAGTGGTATGATTTATAACACGAAACAATGCGAGGCTAAAATGGAAACACTGAATTAATGCAGGACTACGAATTCATCTGGCTGATTAGATCAGGTATTTCTTTTTACTTTTGGTTATCGGACTAGCTAGGGAAGCACGGCAGTGGGCTACGGAAGCACGGCGATGGGCAATGGAAGCATGGCCTGGGGAAGCACAGTGGTGGCTAGAGAAGCATGAGGGAAGAATGGGGAAGCATGGGCTATGGCTAGGGAAGCACAGCGGTGGCAGGTGGGCTAGTGGGCTAAAGCACGGCGATGTGTGGCAGCACAGTGGTGGGCTAGAGAAGCATGGCGGTGGGCTAGGGAAGCACGGAGTAGGAAGCACAGCAGGGAAGCACAATATGGCCACAAGTGGCTACGGAAGCACGGCGATTCAAGCACAGTGGTGGGCTAGAGAAGCATAGGGAAGCACAGGGAAGCACAGCGGTGGGCTAGGGAAGCACAGCGGTGGGCTAGGGAAGCACAGCAGTGGGCTAGGGATGCACTAGGCAAGGTGGTGGGCTAGGAAATCACTTTGGTGGGCTAGGGATGCACGGCAATCTTCATATTTCAGCTTGTTTTACCCCATGAGTATCCTGATATACCTCATGCCCTCTCTTGCTATCAGGACTTAACACATCAAAATTGTCAGCTGTGATTGCTATGGAAATGATCATCAGATTCATTTTCATCACATGAGAATAAATCTGATGATATAAATATTGTCTGGGAAATCCCGATTGTCACAGTAAAATAACCAAATATTTTTATCATTTTGCGTATTTTACTACAGTTCTTGTGCTAGATCTATAAGGTGGCATTGTCCATTTCTGCAGCACTCTAAGTAACTTATTCCAAAATTGATGATGTGAGAATGGGAAGATCAGGCCATGGGCTGGTTAATGCATGCTTGCCTTCATAACTGTTTTGGTTGAAGGGCAGTTTGATGGAAAAGACTTGCTATAAGTGCACAAATCTATTGGAGGGTGATTAGACCAAGTTAGCATTTAATAAAGGGCTTTTGCATTACTCCCATCGATAAACAAGCATGGAATGTGATGTCTGTGAGCCGTAACTGAAAGAGCACTTGCTCCAGTGAGGACTTCATTTCCATGGTCAGCATCCTATTACTGGCCACTATGACTGGCAGCACTGGTTGTATTACAGAAATGTGAAAATTGAAAAAAAGTAAAAAATTGCAAATAAGATTGTTACATGTATTTATTTATTATTTTCCTTTTCACTGTTTGTTTTTTTTTCCACTGAGTTATGGACTACCTAGAGAGATGATTTGAAGTCTGTGCAAGGAAAACAGTCTTTTACCATCTGGATAAAAGAAATCAAATGACAAATATGAACAGTTGAAAACAGCAAAAAGTCTAAAAATGCTTATGCTTCAAAATAGGAAATAATATAGTCAATGTCTTGTCAACACCGTGAGTGTTCACATGCAACTGGCCTACACATCGTGCACCTACCAGAGCAGCCACTCACGTAAGTGTAGTGCCCAGGATAGAGCCTGGGCAAATATCTGGATTTATCACTGATTATTTCTTAACATGACCAATAAATCTGCAATTGACAGCCTAAGAGTCATAAAAATTCTTGTTGTCTCTTTTCTCAGAAATTGCAACCACTATCTGACACTACTTCGTTATTGCTCAGATATTTTGCTTATTAGAGGCAAAACAGAACTTTATACGCAGCCTAGCCAAGATGGAACTGATTTGAATTTCAACTGACTTCCCTTGGGTCCACTTTCTATCATGTGGTTATCAGTGACCAATCTTATTGACTGTAATAGACTGATTGCTAGTGTCTTTTGTCATGTCATTTGATTTCCCTTGTTTACATCATTCACTACAGTTCCACCTGATTAGTTCAATGTTTTCTCGATTTTGTATAATTTTCTCACACTGCTGGAAGAGTACAGATCATGGAGCATCTGGAAATTTTAAGTTTTCCATCCTTTCTCCTACCCATATTATTATATTGTGAAAAAAATCCTATAGGAAAAAAGTGTCAGAATACTGTCATGAAGAAAATAGGCTGAGGGGTGAGGTGACAGGAGCATGGCACCATGAGAATTTCAGCTAAAGGCCAGAGTGACGGGAATGACTCCCCATGAGAGTGCAAAGCTCTTGGAGTGTACTATCTATGAGCCATAATTAGAAGAGCGCTGGCTCCAAGGAGTATGCTATTTCTGTGTTAAGGAACCTATTCCTGCCTGCTATGACAGTTGATGCAAATTGTATTTTAGGAAATTGAATATGAAAAAGACACACATAACAAAATATTACTTATTATGGACTACCAAGAGAAAGGTTATGGGGTCTGTGTAAAGAAAACAGTCTATTATCAACTGGATACAGTATATCAGATGACAAATGTAGACATTGGAAAATGTCAAAAAAGCCAAAAACACTTAAGAAAAAAGAAGAGATAACATTGTAAAGGGGAAGTAAGGAGTCTTGACACTACCTATGCATGTTCGTGTGCACCTGGCCTACAAGCTAACAACCTGATTTTAGCCCACATGCAGGCAGTGAAGCACCTGGTTCCAAGGAGTTAATGGACTCGATAGCAGTAGACACGTTGCTAGTGGTAGCTACTGATATCATTTATTGACCACAGCATTATCTTGTTTTATTCTACAGATACATATATATTCCGACCAGGCTTGACTCTTTTTTGTATTTTCCCAACCCAGTAATAGAATGGTACTGTCTTAAGGAATCATTATTCAAGTAATATCATTATGGTTTGAATAGATTTGTATATTTTATGTTTTGTGTTAACCCAATGCCTCTAGAAAAATGTAACATTCACTGTAGCAAAATTTCACTACAGATGTTGTTAATATGCTGTTACTGTTATAGACATTATAACTATTATACTGTAATTGACATTACTGATAAGAGTACAAGACAAAGAATTTTTTTTCCAAGCATCAAGGAAAAGGGTGAACAGATGAAATATGTAGTACATGTAGTATGCTCCTTGGTGACTTAATTACTTGTGGAGCCATCAATGTGGAAATACAGTTATTAAAATAAATTCAGCATGGGCATGGCATGTACTAACGTGCTGCTTGTCTTATTTTGATTTCTATAGAACTCATGGTAATCAAATGTGACCTAATTTTCAGGGTATTATTCCCTATATCTTAGTTTTCATATTTCCCCAAAAATATAAGTTAATTGAAAGTGGCACTGCTGAAAGTTGTGCAGCTTGTAGGCCAGGCACACAAACATGCTCTTGTACAGTGACCAGACTCCATACCCCCTCTTTGGAATGTTGTTTTCTCTTTTTCAGCATAATTTTTTTTTTTTAGATTTTCATTTTTTTATTATTTTTATTATTTTATTATTATTATTATTTTTTTTTTTTTTTTGCCATATGTCAGTGTCTATATTTGTCCTTTGATTTGATTTATACAGATGGAAATAATATTTTTCTTGCACAGACTTCATCATCCTAATATTAATATTTTTGTAACGTACACTGCTGCTGGCCATGGGGGCAAGAAAAGGCTCATGAGCATGGAAACAGTGTCCTTGCTGGAGCTGGTGCTATCCCAGGCATGCTTTATGGATGGTACATTCCACACTTGTTTATCTGTGGAAAATTGCAAAAGCCCCTTTCTAAATGGCTACTGAGTCTAATCACATTCCAAGAGCTTTGTGCACTTGTGGTAAGTCATTCCTTCATCCTGGCCTTCAGCTGAGATTCTCATGGTGGCAAGTTCCCATCACCCATTGGCACACAGATTTATATGAGATGATCTTTGTGGTATTGTGTGGAAACATATTGTTTGAAATCTAATTGAGATAAATTATCATTATTTAGCATAGATATCTATAAGATAACTTTATATATTGTAAAGTATAAAATGACAATATATATTATATATATATATATATATATATATATATTATATATATATATATATATATATATATATATATATATATATATATATATATATATATATTATATACATGTAAGTCCTTAGTGTTCTCCCTTGACATGAGATCTTCATCATTCATCACATGTCCTCATTAACTCATGTGACGTTAGAGATCTGAGCAGCATATTGAACTATCTCCTCTGTCTGTGAGTGCAAAGAAACAAAACTGAATGTGTACCTCCTTTTCAGATTGCCCGTGGGCATGGGGCCCAGAGGCTGCAGTCCACCCACTCCGGTGGTGGTGGTGGGAGCAAGGTTTTGATCGCTTCAGCTGGTGTAACGTCCCTTGTTGCAGGTGTTGTTGGATATGCAGCTTGGAGTAATGACAACAGGAAGGTCAGAATTAGAGGTGTTTGTTGCCATTAGCAAGGATTATTGTGTCGGTCTTGTGTAATATTTTTTTTCTATTATGGTTGAAGTCTTTGAGGTATATACGTTTTGATAAGTAAATAGATACATATATGTCCATAGTGACAAATATAGAGAAAGTTATGAATGAGAGTGAATAGCTTAACAGCACAAGAGATTTATTTGGTGCATTTCATTTATAGTCTTTATTCTCATTCATATTCTTTTCCTGTATATTTGTTATATGCAGTTTTGCATTGTGGAAGTGTGTCAAACTTTTCTGAGAGAGAGTGGGTGAGTGAGTGAGTGAGTGAGTGAACAGAGTCATTCATACTATCTACTGACAATTATAATCATTCTTGTTTTTCAAAACCAGAGTATTGAAAATACGATCCCTGGCTCGGGATACGTCCTTGGTGCTCTTTTGGGCCCAGTGATGGAGCCTCTCCCACCCAAACCAGTCACCAAGGATGTTGGCCTTATGAAGAAGAAATTAGACCGCGAAAAGAAGAAGAAGAAGGAAGAAGAAGTTGCTCCTGCTGTCACTGAGGGAGAGGCAGCCAAATTAGGTGAGTTGTACATTGAAAAAAAAAATTGGATTTGAATTTGAGATAATTCCATTGAAACATAAAGTTGTAGATCTACTACCAAAGTTCCTATTTTATGTCCCTTCATTTGAATATAGGATTAGCAGTCATGGTACTATTCAAGAGAGGATTATCTTTGCACACGATAATGGTACATAAAAGAAAATATATTCAAGGAATGTAAAAAGCACTACAGGTATATAACATCATCTCCCTGAAAGCTTTAATTGATAAGCTTCAAGATTTTTTTTTAGGAATTACTGGTTGATTTCTAATTTATGGAGTGATGTTAATTTGATTATTTTCTTCCAGAACCCCCAGCTGTTGTTGAGGTGTCAACAGGTAAGGCCTATAATGTGCAATGCTGACGTTTGAATCATTAACTCTAACTTCTCATGATAAAAGATAGATATATATATTCTAAGCATATTATGTAATTATAGATAAGGTGAAAGGAAAATGGATTTATATTAGTGTTTAGATATTTTGTGAAACCTCTTTATTTTGGTGTAAAAAGAAACCTCTAAGTGAGAAAAAAAGATTGTGAAAAATTAATGTTTATTATATATTTTATGTATTAGATCAAGTTCTGTAAAGAGGTTTCAACTTCTGCATTTTGTAATCTTGTGTGCTGTATATTTTAAACACTTCCAAGCTTTTTTTTTTCAAACTAGTATTAATCATTCATCTTAATTTTCACTTTAAGCTTTTAAAGTATATATTAGTAGAGGTTGATTATTTTCATGAGTTGCAGACCCTATTGACCACATTTCCCTATCACACTGTAGAACATTACAAAAGCATCAGGCGTATATTTATTAGTGTCAGTAGAACAAGAATTCAGTTTTATTTTGTCTTTAAGTGGGGATTGTGTGGATGTGAGTGTATTGATGGTAGATTTGGGATTGGAGGGACAAAAATGAAATGAGTAATGGAAGGACAAACACTACATGTTCAAAGAGATTTTTATAGAATTCTTTTTGTTTCCTATTGTTGGCCATCAGTTTTGAGAAAATGTTTTATGATGTGTGATTTTATATATGTACATATTTACAACGACACACATACACACACTCACACGCACACGCACACGCACACGCACACACACACACACACACACTCACACATCATTCACACTCACACTCACACTCCCTCTCTCCTCTCTCCCTCTCTCCCTCTCTCCTCTCTCCTCTTTCCCTCTCTCCTTCTCTCTTTCCCTCTTTCCCTCTTCCCTCTTTCCTCTTCCTCTCTCCCTCTCTCTTCTCTCTTCTCTCCCTCTCTTTCTCTCTTTCTCTCTCCTCTCTCTCTTTCTCTCCCCTCCTCCCTCCTCCCTTCCTCTCCCTCCTCTCCCTCCTCTTCCCTCCCTTCCTTAATCCCTCCTCCCTCCTCAATCCTCTTCCCTCCCCTCCCCTCCCTCCCCTCTCTCCTCTCTCTCTTCTCTCTCTTCTCTCTCTCTCTCTCTCTCTCTCTTCTCTCTCTCTCTCTCTCTCTCTCTCTCTCTCTCTCTCTCTCTCTCTCTCTCTCTCTCTCTCCCTCTCCCCCTCTCTCCCTCTCTCCTCTCTCCTCTCTCTCCTCTCTCCCTCTCTCCTCTCTCTCCTCTCCCTCTCTCTACCTCTCTCTCTCTCCTTCACCCTCTCTCTCCCCTCTCTCTCTCTCTCCCTCCCTTTTGTTTATTACTTGTCTTTACATATTGCTAGCTCCACAAGTCTTTAATTACCAAGAAGTCAATTACAGGTCCTCTGTAGCTCACTGTTTTACTGTCTTCCTTGATTACCAGAAAGATTCTTTTATTTTATTAATTTTTTATTATTGCTATTAGTATTGTTAATAACATTATTATGATTACAATGCCAACAACAATAATCACAACTTCAATATTAATAGCATTATAAAAGATGGGGAGGAAATCCCAAAAAATCCAGGAAAGGCAAAATCATCTGAGGACATGCAAGGTTACTAGTATGCTCCATGGTGACTGAGAATATGTGAAGCCATCAATATGCAAACAATTTCACAAAAGAAAACAAAAGTAGATAGGGTGATTACCCAGTACCCTTGGGTTAAAGTTGACATTAGGGGAAGGAACAGCTGAGAAATCACAGCATATGGCATATGAGAGCAATTTGTTGTACATGCTGTACTGTGTATAAATAATGTATGTGTTGGGTTGAATGTTTTCAGTGTGAAAGAATACTTAAATATGATTATCTGTATATTTCACTAAGCTTTTACTTTCTTGAATAGATTCCATTTCTTGGCTATCACATGTAGCAATAATGCAGGCTTTTCAAAATTTCAAGTTTCTACTGAATTCTTAATGATGCCTTTAAAATTTTCTTGTTTCTACTGAATTCTTGCTGATGCTGTGAACTTGGAGGGGTGTTTCATGCTTAACATAACACAGAAAATAGAAAAAGAGTAACATAGTTGTAAGTAGGTGCAAAGAAAAAGAACTAACTACCATTGAGGTATTGTGTTTGTTAGAGCCTGTAAAAGATGATGAAGTTGTCCTTGAGCAAGTAAGCAGTGAGACTGTCCCAGAGGGCAAAGTTGAGTTAGAACCAACAGCTGCAGTACCTTCTGAGGCTGAAATTGCAGGTGAGAATGATAATAATAATAATGATAAGGGTAGAATAGATAGGATAGGGAGAAACTTGACCTAATTAGAAAAATAGAGAACTGGGCATTTGTATATTTATTTAGCATGTCGGCATTGTAAACACAAATATACACATGATACTTTTAGTTTTGATAGAACAAATTTTTTTTCCTGTATTTTAAGTCATACAGGAGGAAAGAATGAATAGATAGAATGTAATATAGTACCAAAATTAGTGCTAAGATACTGTATCATTACTCAATTAAGTTTTTACGATTCCTTTAGCTATGATGAAGCTTCCAAAAAAGGAGAGTATGTTAGATGAGATATGATGCTATTTTGGAAGTGGAGAGAAAATGATGTTAAGCTTAAATACTGTCCGTCTTAGATTATGAATAAGTAATAACAGATGGGTGTTCAGGACTCTTTTTCTCTCTCTTCTTTCTCTGACAACATTTTTATCTTAAGTCTACATCTATTCATGATTTGCATTTTACCCTTTGCTTGCTGCTTTTTTGAACGTAAGGGTCACCACGTATGTATTCAGTTATTTATTGTATTTTGTTATTATGTCTCCCTCAGGTATTTCATCTGATATAGCTGGAGCTGACACCCCAGGTGAGTTGTACAATATGATATCCTGAAGGTAGATAGTATCTTCATAAGTTTTGTTGTGTTATATATATTATATATATATATATATATATATATATATATATATATATATATATATATAATGTAAATATATTATATATGTATCCATCTTTCATTTTTTTTGTGTGTGTTTTGTGTTGTGTGTGTGTGTGTGTGTGTGTGTGTGTGTGTGTTTGTGTTTGTGTGTGTGTATTTGTGTGTGTGTTGTGTTGTGTGTGTGTGTGTGTGTTGTGTTGTGTGTGTTGTGTGTGTGTGTGTGTGTGTGTTGTGTGTTGTGTGTGTGTGTGTGTGTGTGTGTGTTGTGTGTGTGTGTTGTTGTGTGTGTGTTTTTGTGTGTGTTGTGTGTGTGTTTTGTGTGTGTTTTGTGTGTGTGGTGTGTGTGGTGTGTGTGTGTGTGTGTGTGTGTGTGTGGTGTGTGTGTGTGTGTGTGTGTGTGTGTGTGTGTGTGTGTGTGTGTGTGTGTGTGTGTGTGTGTATATGAGAGTGTGTGTGTGTGTGTGTGTGTGTGTGTGTGTGTGTGTGTGTGTGTGTGTGTGTGTGTGTGTGTGTGTGTGTGTGTGTGTGTGTGTGTGTGTGTGTGTGTGAGAGTGTGTGAGAGTGTGAGTGTGAGTGAGGGAGTGAGTGAGGGAGTGAGGGAGAAGCAGCCATTAAATACTTTCCACTATAGCTGGACATTCTGATTATTTTGCAGGAACAGAATTGATCATAACCACCCCGGGACAGCCTGAAAAGGCTCCTGAATCATCGAATGAAGCTCCAGGTAAAAATGTGTTATGAATTATTGAAGGGCATGATGTAACAAAATTTGTTTAGTCTATCTGTAGTCAAATCTAATACATAATTGAAAGGTCTTTAGTTGCTTTGAAGGATAGAGTGAAAGTTATTTGATTTGGCTTGGTTATATAATTGATTTAGTATCAGAGGCAGTCTGTAATGTCATATATTATATTGTTTATACTATTGGAATGATATCATTATTCAAAACCTGTAAGGAATTTCTGACTTGGTATATTGGAATCTTGTTAAGTACAAAGGTATTTTTGTAGCTTGCAGTTCAAAAGAGCAGTATGATTATATTTTCGTACCGAATGGTCTTTACAGCTGTGTCTGACCTGGAGACACGCCTGGCTTCTGGTGAGATTGAACAAGATGTTGAAAATGCAACTCTAACAAAGGTCTTGGAAGACTTAGCATCTGCAGCCCAAAAGCAACTCACTACAGCACTGGCCTCAGCAGAGGATGCCGCTGTGATCATTCGGCAGCATGCAGAGAAGGCCTATCTTGCCATTGATGCAGGCCAAGACAAGGAGATCCTCTTTGCGGCAGTGGCGGAGCTGTCTGAGAAAAAGGCGGAAGTTGTGAAGACTGCTCAAGAGAAGATTAATCAGGCAGAGTGAGTTCCACTTATTAAATGTTTCACAGGATATATATGTATAGATGAAGTAATATGTGTGTGTGTGTGTGTGTGTATATATATATATAATATATATATATATATATATATATAATATATATATATATATATATTATATATATACATATACATACACACATATACATCACACATATACATATACATACTATATATACATATGCATATATACTACGCATATATACATACACATATATATATACACATATAATACATCATATACATACATACATATTACATACATATACACATACATATATATATGTATAATATGTATGTATATATGTATATATATG
>NW_020870248.1:805215-822715 GCF_003789085.1 Penaeus vannamei | reverse complement strand
TGTAGTCTACCTTATAACAGCTTATGATGTCTTTTACAATTTTTGTTGTATTTTGAAATTTAACAGTTACCTGAGTTACTCATATTATTCTTTGCATGTTCAAGACGAAAGGTTGCTCAGCTGCGTGAGGAGTTAGAAAGTGAACTGAGGGCACAGTTGAAACGTCAAGCTGCAGCACACAGCGACCATCTTGCTGATGTGCTGACCGTCCAAGAGAAAGAGCTTGAAAGCAAGTAAGGAAAACACAGGTGTTGATTAATTCAATAGACATTACTGAGAGCGCTTTAGAATGAATGAAGTTATTAGGATTTTTATATTTTTTGTAATTTGTAATAAAATGATATATGCATTATTCCAGGTGGTCAGAACTGCTTCAGGATAAAGTCCAGACAGAGAAGGACAAATACCTTAGTTCCGTTGCTGTCATGCAGGGCCAGCTGGATGGGCTGAAGGTGTGTATATAGGTGTCTGTTGATTATTGGGATTCATTGCAAGTTCTTGAGCTTATCCTATATATCTTCCATTTGTGTATTTTAAAATACTTGATTAACCTCTTGGATCCAGGTGCTTTGCTAACCGCATTGGCGCAGAATCTGGGCTTTAGACTTGAGCATCTACTCTGACAAATGTATTGTATTCAAATTTAAAGTATTCCACGTCTCTTCACTGTCAGGACGTTATGGGATATTTCTAATCACATACTATAGGTTTTTGGCGAACGACACAACAGCTTCACACTGCTCGTGCATGGTACTAAGTGATAACAATTTACTCTTACCATCTATCTTCGTTGGTTTTCTGGATGCATATCAATGGCACGACCTCACGGGGGCTCTGGTGTTCGGGGGTGAGCGAGCCGGTTGCTGTAGGACTTGCTGCTCTAAGAAGAGTGCACGCACTGCCTCGAATAATACTAAACAAATCATCAGTAATACCATCTCTCTCAGATGATTTAGGATCGTGAGATTCTGTGTATAACAATTATACCCATGCGTCCAACATTTGTAGCAGTACGATTATCTATCAAATTTAATTATTTTTCTGGTGATAGAAAAGAAGTACAGATTATTTATTCATTATTATTTGTTGATATATTAATTTACATAATTTTTTTTTTTTTATTTTCATTTTGGTTCTGTTTTATATTTAGCCATTGATCTTACTCCAAGATTGTCGTATATTTTCATATCTTGAATATGCCTGTATTTATGGAAATCGGTTTCAATTAAGTGAGGTTGGCTTTTTGTAGTTTTGCTCACTAATGTCTGATGAGAGGAGGATGAGCGGATACGGGCATGTCATGTTCTCTCTAGGGGGTATGAGTGGGTTACTTGTAATAATCCCGCGGGGCAAGAATGAATAACAGATACTGAAATAGAAGAGGACGGGTATATTTTATTGTATGGTTGTGTAGATTTAAAAAAAAAATTGTAGATGATTATGAATTCAATTGATATTACAAGAGGCCAGCCCCAGCCGTGTCAATTCACGAGCAAGCGAGGAACTGAAATGCTAGGGATCTGTTGGAGCACGTGGAGGAAGTTTGGAGTACTCCTCCCTGTTGGCTAAGCTTGGGACAGGCGCTGGGAGTAGGGCGGTGCTGGGCGGGTTCGTTTGTGTGTTTTATCGTGTGTGAGGAGATCGGCGGCGGTAGACTTGCGGCAATTGTGGTTACTTGATCGGTTGCACTTCTGAGAATGATATCTGGGTTATTGTCCTCCTAGTGCCACCTCGATTGGTTCAGATGTACTCCACTTTGTTAGTTTGTTTTTGTGAGCAAAATGGTGGAGGAGTCATGCCTGCTGCTCGTGCGGGGTGGCAGAGGATGTAGTAATGCTCGCCACTTGGTCCGTGGAAATTGTATAGATCTGAGTGAAAATCGGCGTGGGTTCGTAGAGATGTCGATCAAAGAGGGAAGATACTGCGATCAATGATCCGCAATTCGAGTTAGTTACGTTCGTGTCAGAGTGTGACGTAGACGTGTCATGAATCCGGTTGGTGCTATAGATTGGTGATGCTTGCTATGAGGGCCTGCGTGTGAAGGGTAAGCGACTGATTGTTGTCCGTAGTTATGGTATTGAAGCAATGTCAGTGTCTGTGATCACTGGGCGGTGAAATGTTCTGTTGGAGCATGTCACTACCGGGATGTTTTTGTTAGGGGTGCCGATCGAAAAGGAGAAGGGATGTACATTGGTAACTATGTGCCCTCTAGTGATGTAATTTTTGCCAATTATGTAACGCGCTGGAGGCCTAAATCAGGTATTGTTAGTGGTGGTCTGAACGGTGTCTGGGTAATAGATTGGTGATTGGCGTCATTTAATTAAGTCTTGGGATTGTAGATTTAAGTGTGGGTGGTATCCTCTTCCGTGCTTAAGCATTATTGTGATCTATCGTTCTGTGTGATGCGTTTTCCGTTCTTTCTGTTCAGTTCTTTTTTCATGCTGGGTGAGATTGTGTTGGGTTTATTTTGATTTGATTATTTTGGATTTGGTAATGGGCGTTGTGTGGTGGGGTGATGTCAGGCAAGGAATGCTTTTGATATGTGCTGCGGGTTGTGTGATCACTCGTGATGTGTAACAGTCGTGAGTAGATAGGTATTTTTTATCCTTTTGGGTATAATTCCTTTTGCATTGGATACAAATGACTAAGGGTGTAGGTGAGTGACAGATTCTAGGTCATAACTGGCGATTCGGAGAGTATCCAGTGTCGTTACAGACGCAACCTGGAAGTGAGTGTGTGAGGGTTGTGCGTTAAGCGATCGAGGCCCCGGATCGTTTACCTGTGGTTCATACAACTGGCTAGCAGTCGGAGATCCATGGTGGGGTCTTTTCTGTGTACTATTAATCGATTATTAGCGACCAAAGTATAATCGTGGTCGTGTTGTTATCTCCTGAGATTCGGCCTGTAGGTCTAAATGTTAGTACAATAAGAGCTTCTCTGTACAGTGTTATAGGAGCTGAGAGTTATGTTAACTAAAAGAATAAGATTAGGTTTTTCAGCGAAACCTGGTGATATAATAAATGTGTTTCCTTCATAATAACTGTTACTTGCTACCTGAGGCTCGTTGGCCCCGGACAGGAGAATACGACTTTTATGGTAAGCATTGTGCTTTGGTGTTATACGCTTCCGTGAATTACGTTTCCTCCATGTGTGGGGTATTCGCAGTCGCTCCATTGTAAAAATAGTTTCTTGAGAACTCCCAAATGATAAAGTTATCATCCTGGTCAATGCGGCTAGATGGGTCATTTCTATGTCTTTAAGAACCATGCTAAATTCTGTCTCGGCCTTGTGTCTTACATCTCTCTGATTCTGGCCTGTATGTCTCGTCCTCGCCTGGTTTAGACTTTTGGAGGTTATTAGAATTAACTATGAAGTAAGTCTTACATGGGGATGGCTGTCGTGGTATAGAGTAGTTCGTGACTTAAGCCAATCAAATTTAGTAATAGAAATTTCCTAGGGCCGTAAGAATTGTATATCTTAAAACAGTTGGGTATGATATAGAACCCGATCACGCATCAGAAATAGTTTATGGGGAGCATCCTTATTGTGTCGGTCTTGTAAAACTACCGGTTTAAAATATTGTGCCAGGTGTGTTGGATGCTGTTGTGTGTTTGAGCTGATTGTTGGTCGGTTGTGGGGATTTGTGGCTGGTACTTGGCCCATCATGTTGACGTGGATACGTCTGGAATTAGTATAATATTAGGGATACTCATTTCACACTCAGTTTCAAATAAAAATAATGCAAATGGACGCCCACGATTATCCAAACGGTCCCACTCGAAGGGTGATAATTGCTTCATGCCAGCAACTTAGTTTACACCGCTGAGTGCCCTATTGGACATGTTTGCTCTTTATGATGGCAAACTCACGTAGGTCACCTGCAATCAAGCCAATTTTTTTTTTATTTTTTACTAATTTAGACAAGACTACTAAACCCTATGGGTACATGGCATCAAGATCGATACGGTTCGGTTAAGTGACGATCATTTATATAACCTCTCACGCAGAGGTTATTACAGTATGCTACATGCAACTCAATATTGTGAGGTCTTATTTTGTTAAAATATCCGTTTAACGTCTTGTATAAGAATTTTATAAAAGGGATATGTACTATTAGGAAATAGTTAGCTAGATGGTTTTTGAGTAGTTAGGCTACAGTTAGAGCGTGCTCACGAGTAGCATTGAATAGTATATATCAGCTTAGCCTGGTGCAATGTCATGTGAACACTACTTTCTATCAGAGCTCATGTTTGTGTATTGTATTTTACAGTGGGGTGGACAGACGTATCTTGATATACATTAATATTTCTGTGACAGCCTGTTCAGGTCCAGACACATATTATGTGACCTGCCTTCCCCTTTAAGCAAGTAATATTTTATGTGACCTTATTTAAAGGGGTTAAATGTTTATCTATTGATATATTCTTTAATAAATTATTTTGAAAATTAGGAACCCATTGTGCTGAAATATCTATAATATTCTACTTATGTACTAGTAGGACCTTGCAAATGGCTAGATTTACCTCTTTCATTTCAATATTTATAAATTGATTGAACTTGATTTAAAACAAGATTACTTTGTGGAGGAAAGGCAATTTTCCAGAAACATATGTAAAAAAAACAAAAACAAACGAAGAACAGTGGAACGAGAAGCCTCACCCCCAAAAAAAAAGAAAAAAATATTCATTGGCTGTACATTACTACATTCTATATTTCCATATTTAAGTATTTAAAAATGGGGATCCTTTTTGTTTTTCTTTTTCTGTACTTGAAATCTCAATACTTGCAGAATGCACTGACAGCCCGAGCTGATGTTGACAAAGCAGCATATTCAGCTCGAGAACTGTGGCTTGCTTGCGAGTCTTTGAGGAGTGCCCTTAGGTAAGGGATAATGCAAAAATTGGAATTAAAAAGTAAAATGCATGTTTTTTTATTCATTCAAAGTAGATAATTAGAATCTAATTAAATGAATCTAAGATGACAATATATCAGATGATTATATTTTAAAATAGATCGTAAATCATTATTTTATCATAAACAGGCTAGGCAAGGAAGGTTTGCCAATGTCATTGGGAAGAACAGCTTAACCACTTGAATGAACATATAAACTGCTATCAAAGACTGCTGGAGGTAAGGCACACATTTTCAATTTCATATCAAACTTAATAGTTTTGCATACCATATTTACTATGTCACTTCAGTTTGGGGACGGCATGTTACGGGAGACACTTATGATCTACCACGAGTTATAATTATTAGTTGTTTTACAACCATGACATGTGCTGAGTCACCAGAGAATCAATTATTAGTCCTGGCTGTCTTTCTTGTTTACAAATTTTCTTGACGTTTAAAAGAATTATTACAAACTTAATTATGTTTTTAAGAACAAGTACAGCACCAGATTTTTACTTGATTCTTGGCAGGTTTACAAATTTCAAATATTTATTTTCAGGTGAAAACTCTTATTTGAGTGCAGTGATAGGGGCTGTGTCAGAAGAAGCTCGAACTCGTGGTGTATATACAGAAGATGCCTTAAGAGAACGTTTCATTAAAGTTGATAGAATCTGCAAGCGTGTATCCATGATTGGAGACAATGGTGGTTCTCTAATCAAGTAAGTCTCTTCTTTTGAATTTAAAAAACTTTTAAGGATTTTAAAGATTTATTATATATATTTATATATATATATATATATATATATATATATATATATATATATATAATATATATTACCACATATACATAATATACATATACATACATATACACATATACACACATACATACATATATCATATACACATTATGACTAATGCCTTCACTGAATTATAGATTTGAAACATTCATCCTTCTGGAATATGAAAAAGAATCAAGATAACAGTTTGCATTTCTCATCTAACTTTCCAGGTACATGCTGTCTTACGTTCAAAGCTTCTTGATTCTGAATGCTTTTGAGTACTTGCCTGGCAGTGAAGTCCGTGATGAAGAGGTTCCAGTTGACTCACTCTCTGTGTATGACATCTTAGCAAGAGCCAGGTGAGATGATGATAGTGATGAAGATGCAAGTGTATATACATGAAGATGTATGAAGGGTACAGTTGCTTGAAAAAAGAAAGAAAGGGAAAAAAAAGTATTTTTGTATTATATTGGCTCTGTATGAATATAGCTTATTACATTGTAATAAACTGTTAATATATACATATTTAGGATGTATGTATAGTTTTGAGACTTAAATAAAGTCCATATACATTTAGATCTGAATAATTTCCAACTTTTTCTTATTCTTATTCTGCTCCTCTTTCTCTCCCCCCCCTCCCCACTCAGCCTTGTCTGTCTGTTGCTCAGTCTGTTTGTTTGTTTTACATAGCTTCTGTAATTTTTGTTTTTGTCTTTCCAGATATTGCCTGGACAAAGATGACCTCCTTCAAAGTGTACGTTACATGAACCTTTTGCGTGGAGAAGCCCGCAATGTTGCCTCCAGTTGGATCAAGGAGGCTAGGCTAACCCTCGAAACACGTCAGGCAGCTGATGCTCTGCTGGCTCATGCTGCTGCTACAGCTGTTAAGGCACTTTGAAAGTTATGAGGGTCATAATTTTGTTTAGATAAAAAATTGGAATAATAGTTATTTTTTTTACTTATGAAAACATAATTGAAACAAGTTTTCTGAATCAAGGTTGTTATATCTGGCATGCTGCAAAGATAAGCATGCTTAAAATATCACATGAGGAAAATGAGGCAAGATAGGTTGTAAGCTCTAACTATTGTATACAATAAGTTTGCCCTTATTTTCAATGTGATTGAATGTATTTCTTAAAAATTATTAAGTTTTAGTCTGATTTACTGTATTCAGTAGTTAGCAGCTTAAATTCTATTGTGTTACAGTCAGTGCAAAATTGATCCATTTTAAACTAATAATATCAGCATAAGTCTAACCATGATAACAATGGGCTGTTAATTTGTATCTAACCATGAAGTCACTTGCATCAGAGGACATAGGTTTTCATATTTTATATATATGCATTGTTATTATGTGATATGTACATACTGTTCATATTCCTAAAGAAGAAAGTTAACTTTGGCAAATGAAATGAAAATAACATGTGTTTTGTCTGATTCCATCCTAAGTTACATTCTATTTTCATATATAAAGATCTTCAGTTGCTTAAATTATTTTGATCTGGGACAGTAAGGCATCTTCGTACAACAGCCTGTCATTTTATGATAACTATTGAAAGTTTGCCAGATTGTATGTTGATTTGTCTTGTAAATGTTCTCATCTTTGAAATGTAATTTGTAAATAGTTATACATGATGACGTACCCATCTTTTGGTGGGGGTCATGTTCAAATATTCCCATGTAGAATAAAATGTAAGTATTTCTCAATATGTACCTAACCTGGTAAAACATTATCAGTTGAAATAGTGATGTTTTACACTTTGAACATTTCCATGATAAAAGGAATGCACTTGGCTTCCACTAACCTCAGTTCTGCCATAACCAATTTTGTCATTCCAAGTGGTTCAGTCTTCTCTTGTACCTTTCTTGATCATTCTTTCTGGAAATTTCTGGAAGGGATGATGGTTGAAGACTTTTAAGGTGAATATCCTTTCAAATCTTCTTGACTATATATAGTTTTTTTTTTTTTTTTTAGACTACAAATTTTATTGAAATGATGCTATGATCTAATAAATTTGTTTTTCTTCCATTTCCTCTGACATATGTACAAGAGAAGAAACACTGAATTACCAATAATGCAGAGTACCCAAATGTATTATAAAATTGAGGTAGAAGATAAGTCTTAATATCATTAGTCAGTATTGCTACATTTTGAATGATAAGGGTTAAATTGAACTCCAGTTATTTGCTGATTAAGGTTATAGCAAAGCTGCTATTGAAAGTAGCCATTAGATGTAGTTATGGGTCTCTATAGCTACTGTTTTCTAAGTAAGAACTAGAGTTCTTGTTAACCACATGTTATTCAGAAATTCTACTATATATGCATTTATGATAACTCAGAATAACATCAAAAAGGAAATGAAAAATATTGAAAACAATATACATCTGTTGAAAGTTAAACCAGTCTATTGATTCTGGAGTTATCCCTGTTTTATCCTGAACACAAAAACAAAAAAGAAAAAACTTGTTTGAAATTAATATCATGAATAAACATCACAGAAGTATCATATATATTTACAAGCTCATTGTTTGCTTCTTCACATTCCATATCCTAGTTTTACGTTCTTGAAATCCAGATCATGTATGTACTAAAATGAAAACAAAATGAATAGAACAGAGACTTGCATGAAATAAGTAAGTGGACTTTACTTCTTTTGAATTGTCCAAAAAGGAGAAGGCAAGCTGAAACCTTACATGTTAATTGCTAGGATAATCAGCATTCAATGAAATAATGTCTGTTACATTGAAATATAAAGGCACATAGAAGGGAGACTTCAATATTTGCATTAACAATTAATGAAAGAGGGCAGACTTCAATATTCTTGGTAACCAGACACAAGAGAAGTGACTTCAATATTCTTGGAAACAGATCGCTCCATCTGCATCAGAGCACCTATAATAAAACTGATAATGAAACTGCCAATAGATAGCCTTTATAATAACAAGCCAATTGCCTGTAATTAGTAAGAACTGGGTGTAGTAGTGCTGAAAAAAAAATTTGAGGTCCAAGACAAAACAAAATTATTTTGCAATCTGGAATAATGTAATTTTCGTTGCTGCTAAAACAAATATCAGACATTTGAAAAGGTAGGAAGTTGAAAGGCTCACTTCATAGACCTAATTATTTAACTGATGTCCTTCAAAGTTGGATCTGTATCAAGATAATTCTGAAGGAAAAACAAAATAGCAGGAATGCCCTAATTTCAACTATCAATCAGCAAACCTACTAGTACCCATTTGTATTTGTGCTTTTTCTAGTATTTGTCTCCTGAACTTTAGTCCTTACACAAGTTAATACAGCATGGCATATGAATTCATTTATATTAATTGCAAATGACAGTACTATCAGATGGTGCATTTAAGTTCAACGGATATTATTAATCAGATGAGAATAATGTCAACGAATTTAGGAAAACCGTTATTGAAAAAACAAAACAAATGATGACTGCAGCAAGAGTTGTCATTTGAAACACATGACATTGTTCATGACACAATTTAAACAATTTAAATTTTTTAAATGATAATGTGTCTATATATATCATAGATATAAACTATATTGATAGTATTTTATTCTTTTTCATTCATAAACTGATACAGATTTATATATATTTTTATACTTGAGACTATTTTATTGGTCATGGCCTACATATTAGTTTCCCAAATAATTCATGGCAATTGTCACTCATATTTTGCCAAAATATATGAAATTTGGTATCTCTTATAAGAAAGATTTATTATAAAAAACAAAAATTCACCTCCTTAGTGATCTCCCCGAATAAAACGGGGTGAGGTAGCAAGAATAAGATACCATAATCCAGTATGAACTATTCGTTCAATGTCACCCTATGAGTGACCTTGACTTGCTTTTTAAAACACTTCAATGATACAAACACGAGTATGAATCGTACTACATCATGACCATCAAAAGGCAAAAAATCTACTTAGTCTTCATTTAATTCCACAGATAAACGATACTAACAACAGTACGTTTAATAAAAACATCTGCATATATGACAGAGCGTCTTTGACCAAGATATTATTGGAACGGATTTGACAATTTGGAAGCCGCGTCGTCTGCCCAGCCAGACGAGAGCGAGAAGGCTCAGTGTCAACACAACTTGCCGACTGGTCATCTTCTTTCACTAAATTACTCGTTATTTACACAATGGCAGACTTAAAGATCGATACAGGAAATCCAGTGCTCGATGAGAAAATCACCGAGTGGTTGAAATGGGATAAGGTATGTTTCTTTTTTGTATGTACGTAAAGTGTTGATAACAGGTATCAGTTGATGTTATTTCAAACCGTTGTTTCCATTGCATAGTTGAATACATTTTGTTGAACTCTTAGTAAAATAAATAAATAAATAAATGAATAATAAAAAGGAAATACAGGAAAACAAAGGAAGGAACGAATTTCCGGTAGTTTATGTAAAAGAGAAAAAAGTATGATATATAATTCAGAATAATAACTCTGGAAGGGATATGAACTTTTTTTTTTTTTTTTTTTTTTTTTTTTTTTAATAGTTTTAGATTCACAGAGCCTCAAATTAGAATGAAAATTTTACGTTTAACGGAACTTTTATTCTATGGTATTACCTCAGCATCTTGATAATAGCAAAGTTATGAGAGAGAGAGATAAAAAAGAAGAAAAAAAAAAAAATCCACAAAAGCAGGAAAGATAGTGATAGTTCAGTTACTCTTGGAATCTGGCCGTTTATTAATGAGATTTGAAAGAATTTAAAAACTATATAGTTGTCAAGTTCTGTAGCTAATGTTACGATTGATTACAATATATTATTTGATGTATTCAGACAACTTATTTAATAGAATGTTACAAGTTCATCTACATCGATTCTTGTTTGGCCATAAAAGTAGTGATGTTGATAGCCATTTGTATATTTAGACATTATTGAAAGGGAGCGCACTTCTTGATTTCGTAATTTTTTAAATGCTGTAAGTTTTAGCATTGTATTCTGGGTAAATATTTAAAAGACTTATAGTTTCTTAAAATGGAACTTATTTTGGTAAATTTACAGCGGATTACAATCAGGATTTGAGTAAAAAAAATGCATGGAATGGTTATCTTGACGTAAACTGAGACACTTTTCATCTATGGCAAAAGGTGCGCAAATCGAAAATAAAGGAGATATGGGATGAGATAGAGCACATAAAAAAACTAAGAATTTAGAAAAATGTGTTCACATTTGTGCAGTTTTCAAAATGGAAGGAACAGTAATTTATGGATTGATGATGGATTATGGAAGGCCATTTAGAAAGTTGTAAAAATGCGATTTGTTTTTTCAATACGCTTTTTATAGAATATGTCACTTTTTTGTTAATTTAATAACAAAAAAGGGGCATATTCTATTCTATGCGGTATTCATTTAAAAAAATGAATACCGCAAGTTGCAGGGAGATCTAAAAAATTTATCTCACCAGTATGTATTTGATGGAGGTTGGTTGGCCTTTGCTGATGTGCATAAGTACCAGATATATAATACGCATACACATATTTAAAGCAAGTACCGGTTGTATAGGGTTCTTCTAAACATTTACATTATTTATATGGCCACAAAAAGCAAATGACATTTTTACAAAAAGCAGAGTGAATGTGAGGAATATAGATAAACAATAGGTACATGGTAGTAATTTTAGTTTTTTGTGGATTAACTGAATTATTGTGCAAGATATAGCGGATAGTGTGTTAATATAGTATATTGATATTGTGATAAGATATATGTAGAGATAATTTTTTGAATAAAAAAAAACTGTTTCGGTAATGCTTTTGCCCCATATTTCTTTGTATTTCTTTTATAACTTTAGGGATGAGTTATGAGAGAAGTAATCCGTGCTAAAAAAGGGAATGTCGAAATGTCAATGAGTGTATAATGTTGGTAATAAACAGTTAAGTCATTCTGCGTTAAAGTAGAGGTGAATAGGACAGTTTAAATTCTTGTCTGTCAAATAACTTTGGTTTTTGAATTGAATAGAACCTGTGTTCAGAGTTAATTTGAACTATTTAGATAACAGTTTGCAGCTTGTTGGTACGTATTGTTGATAAATAGACAGACCAGAAATTACAGCTCAAAAGATTATTCCATGATATTGATTGATATATTATATATAGTATTTTGAAGGAGAGGACCTGCAGTCTTGGCTTAAAGGAAGCAAGGAAGAGGATGAACGGGATGGAAGTTGTTGACATGGAGGGATGGGGGAGAATTTAGGGGTTTATGGAGAGGGCGGAGGTTGGTATGAAGGGAGAGAGGGAGGGAGAGGATGGAAGTGGTGGCAAAGGGAAGAAAAGGGAGAGAGGGAGAGGGTGGAGCTGGTGGCAGGAAGGGAAGGAGGGAGAGAGGAGGAGGATGGAAGTAATGGTAAAGAGGGAAGGAGGGAGAGAGGGAGGGATGGCAAAGAGGAAAGAGGGAGAGAGGGAGAGGTGGAAGTGATGGCAGGAGGGAGGAGGGAGAAAGGGAGAGGATGAAATAAGGATAGAAGTGATGGCAGAGAGGGTGAGGGAGGGAAGGAGGGAGAGAGGGAGAGGATGGAAGTGATGACAGGAAGGGAAGGAGGGGAGATGGAAGTGATGGCAGGAAGGGAAGGAGGGAGAGAGGGAGAAGATGGAAGTGATGGGAAGGAGGGAGAGAGGGAGAGGATGGAAGTGATGAGAAGGAGGGAGAGAGGGAGAGGATGGAAGTGATGGGAGGGAGAGAGGGAGAGGATGGAAGTGATGGGAAGGAGGGAGAGAGGGAGAGGATGGAAGTGAGGGATGAAGGAGGGAGAGAGGGAGAGGATGGAAGTGATGGGAAGGAGGGAGAGAGGGAGAGGATGGAGTGATGGGAGGAGGAGAGAGGGAGAGGATGGAAGTGATGGGAAGGAGGGAGAGAGGGAGAGGAATGGAGTGATGGGAAGGAGGGAGAGAGGGAGAGGATGGAAGTGATGGAAGGAGGGAGAGGGAGAGGATGGAAGATGGAAGGAGGGAGAGAGGGAGAGGATGGAAGTGATGGAAGGAGGGAGAGAGGGAGAGGATGGAAGATGAGGGAAGGAGGGAGAGAGGGAGAGGAATGGAAGTGATGGGAAGGAGGGAGAGAGGAGAGGATGGAAGTGATGGGAAGGAGGGAGAGAGGGAGAGGATGGAAGTGATGGGAAGGAGGGAGAGAGGGAGAGGATGGAAGTGATGTGGGAAAGGGAGGGAGAGAGGAGAGAGGATGGAAGTGATGGAAGGGGGAGAGAGGGAGAGGATGGAAGTGATGGAAGGAGGGAGAGAGGGAGAGGATGGAAGTGGATGGGAAGGAGGGAGAGAGGGAGAGGATGGAAGTGATGGGAAGGAGGGAGAGAGGGAGAGGATGGAAGTGATGGGAAGGAGGGAGAGAGGGAGAGGATGGAAGTGATGGGAAGGAGGGAGAGAGGGGAGAGGATGGAAGTGATGGGAAGGAGGGAGAGAGGGAGAGGATGGAAGTGATGGGAAGGAGGGAGAGAGGGAGAGGATGGAAGTGATGGCAGGAAGGGAAGGAGGGAGAGAGGGAGAGGATGGAAGTGATGGGGAAGGGAAGAGGAGAGAGGGAGAGGATGGAAGTGATGGCAGGGAAGGAAGAGGAGAGAGGGAGAGGATGGAAGTGATGGCAGGAAGGGAAGAGGGAGAGAGGGAGAGGATGGAAGTGATGGCAGGAAGGGAGAGGAGAGAGGGAGAGGATGGAAGTGATGGCAGGAAGGGAAGAGGGAGAGAGGGAGAGGATGGAAGTGATGGCAGAAGGGAAGAGGGAGAGAGGGGAGAGGATGGAAGTGATGGCAGGAAGGGAAGAGGGAGAGAGGGAGAGGATGGAAGTGATGGAAAGGAAGGGAAGAGGGAGAGAGGGAGAGGATGGAAGTGATGGAAAGGAAGAAGAGAGGGAGAGGATGGAAGTGATGGAGGAAGGGAGGAGGAGAGAGGGAGAGGATGGAAGTGATGGAGGAAGGGAAGAGGGAGAGAGGGAGAGGCAGGAAGGGAAGGAGAGGAGAAGGATGGAAGTGATGGCAGGAAGGGAGAGAGGGAGAGAGGGAGAGGATGGAAGTGATGGAGGAAAGGGAAGAGGGAGAGGGGGAGGATGGAAGTGATGGAAAGGAAGGGAAGAGGGAGAGAGGGGGGAGATGGAAGTGATGGAAGTGAAGGAGGGAGGAGGGAGAGAGGGAGAGGATGGAAGTGATGGAAGGAGGGAGAGGGAGAGGAGGAAGTGATGGCAGGGAAGGAGGGAGAGAGGGAGAGGATGGAAGTGAAGGAGGGAAAGGAGGGAGAGAGGGAGAGGATGGAAGTGATGGCAGGGAAGGAGGGAGAGAGGGAGAGGATGGAAGTGATGGCAGGGAAGGAGGGAGAGAGGGAGAGGATGGAAGTGATGGCAGGGAAGGAAGGAGGAGAGAGGAGAGGATGGAAGTGATGGCAGGGAAGGAGGGAGAGAGGGAGAGGAGATGGATGAGGGAAGGATGGAAGTGATGGCAGGGAGGGAGGAGGGAGAGAGGGAGAGGATGGAAGTGATGCAGGTGAGGGAGGAGGGAGAGGAAGTGGATGATGGCAGGGAGGGAAGGAGGGAAGAGGAGGGAAGGATGGAGGATGGAGGAGGGAATGGGAGGGAGAGAGGGAGAGGATGGAGAGGATGGCAGGGAGGGAAGGAGGGAGAGAGGGAGAGCATGGAAGTGAAGGGGAAAGGAGGGAGAGAGGGAGAGGATGGAAGTGATGGCAGGGGGGAAGGGGAGAGAGGGAGGTGGAAAGTGATGGCAGGAGGGGATGGAGGGAGAGAGGGAGAGGATGGAAGTGATGGCAGGAAGGGAAGGAGGGAGGAGAGAGGGAGGATGGAAGTGAATGGCAGGAAGGGAGGGAGGCGAGAGAGGGAGGGGGAAGGAAGTGTAGCATAAGAGGGAGAGGATGGAAGTGATGGAAGGAGGGAGAGAGGGAGAGAGAGATGAAGTTGATGGCAGGAAGGGAGGAGGAGAGAGGGAGAGGATGGATCAAAGTGATGAGGAGGAAGGAGGGGAGAGGGATGGATTGATGGCAAAGGAGGGAGAAGGGGAGAGAGAATAGGAGTAGGAATGGAGGTGATGGCTAGGGAAGGAGGGGAGGAGGTGAAACTGAGAATAGGGAAGGGAAGGGATGAGAAGGAGGAATGGCATTGGCATGTTGGCAATGTAAGAGGAAGAGAGAGAGGAGGGAAACTGATAGGGAGGAAGGATAGAAATTGATAACATGGAGAGAGAAGGGAAAGGATTGAATATATTAACATAGAAGGAATGGAAACAGGTAGATGAAATGAATAAATATTACTCAGGATGTGAAATCCTACCATGGTTATCCAAGACAATCATTCTCACTAGCCGTAAGCCGGTAGCAGGATCCATAGTCTGTTCTGCAGTGGTTTCTACGGTGTGAGATCGTGATGGCGCTGATGAGGGATTTCCGTTGAATAAAAGAGGGAACGGAAACTGGTTTAAGAAATAGGAGGTGCATGTAAAGGCACAGAAAAAGGAAACTAATGTTGGGAATAGAAGTAGAAGGACAGGAACAGATGGATGGCAAGATCGAGGGTGGGAGTTGAACATCTGAAAGGTGAAGTTAGAAATTGATGTTTGTGAGTGTGGATTAGGAGGAGGGGGAGGATATCTGATGAGGAAATATGTAGCAGTTCGTTTATGGCAAAAAAAGTAGAAGAAAAGGGACTTCATACCATTCGTGAAGAAAGAATGGGCAATGAAGGAAATGGAATGAAGCAGATAGACAACGAAGAGTTGGGAGATAAACGATAAAATTGATAAATGGAATGACATGAAAAGAATGGTCATGAAGACGTGCCGCTGATAAAGAAAGATATACTGGTGAGTGGGAAAAGCAGTGACAGATACAGAGAAAGCGGCAAGGAAAATACTGAAAGGATGGGAAAGGAATGCGTGTGCACAGTGATATTAACTCGGCCAGAGTCCAAGGATACCGGCGAACACGATCCTTCTGGGCGTTTGTTTAACATTTCACAATATTTTTATGCAGAATTGCAATACTTGTAGATGTTCCTTCCGATTTTACATTACAAATCATATAGAGTTTAGTTTCTATGTTTTGAAAGGCCCGTATTCAATGCCCATTACGCAGAGAGCAGTGTTTGCAAGCGCTTGCTGCGTCAACACAACTCATTGGCATCTTGCAAGCACGCACTTAAGCTCGACAGTGGCTCGATTCTCAGCAACGTTCCTTTGAAGATGAAACGAGAGAAAATGATGGTCGCTTTTTTTTAGGTGTTATAGCCCGGCCAGTTTATCACTATTATTCTCGGTATCAGTTTGACGAAAATAGTAACGGTGACATGGGGGCGCTAAGTGGATGCGGGTTGCATGGAGAAATCTGTAGGGTGTTGTTATGATACATGTCGGTGCTATTTCTCGACGTATCTTTGGTGGCAATCGGGATTAGTTCTCGTGGCACATTTCGTTTCTTGATATGGTGAACAGTAATGTTATTCGTCTCTCTCTCTTTCTCTCTCTCTCTTCTCTCTCTTCTCTCTTCACTCTCTCTCTCTGCTTCTCTCTCTCTCTCTCCTCTCTTCCCATTCTCTCTCTCTCTCTCATCTCTCTTCTTCTCTCTCTCTCTCTCTCATTCTCTCTTCATCTTCTCTCTCTCTCTCATCCATCATCTCTCTCTCTCTCTTCTCTCTCCTCTCTCTCTCCCTCTCTCTTCCATCTCTCTCTCTCTCTCTACTTCGATCTCTCTTCTCATCCATCCTCTCTCTCTTCTCTCTCTTCTCTCTCCATCTCTCTCTCTCCTTGTCAATCTCTTTTCTTCTTCCTCTCCATCTCTCTTCTCTTCTCTCTCCTCATCTCTCTCTCTCTCTTCCTTCCATTTCTTCATCTCTCTCTCTCTCTCAATCTCTCTTCATCTCTCTCTCTCTCTCATTCTTCTCTCTCTCTCTCTGTCTTCTCTCTCCTCTCTCTTCTTCCATCTCTCTTCTCTTCTCTCTCCATCTCTCTTCTCTCTCTCACATCTCTTCTTCTCTCTCTCCAATTACTCTCTTCTCTCGTCTCCTCCATTCTCCTCTCTCTCTCTCCTCATTCTCTCTCTCTCTCTCTCCATTTTCTCTCTCTCTCTTTCTCTCCATCTCTCTCTCTTCTCTCTCCATCTCTCATCTCTCTCTCTCTCATCTCTCTCTCCTCTCTCTCTCATCTCTCTCTCTCTCTTCTCATCATCTCTCTCTCTTCATCTTCTCTCTCTTCTCTCTCCATTCTCTCTCTCTCTCTTCCATCTCTCTCTTCTTCTTCTTCCATCTCTCTCTCTCTCTCTCTCATTCTCTCTCTCTCTCTCTCTCCATACTCTCTCTCTCTCTCTCTTCATCTCTCTCTCTCTCTCTCTCTCTCTCTCTTCTCCTCTACTCTATCTCTCTCTCTCCATCTCTCTCTTCTCTCTCTCTCTTCTCTCTCTTCTCTCTTCTCTCTCTCTTCTCTCTCTCTCTTCTCTCTCTCTCTCTCTCTTCCATCTCTCTCTCTCTCTTCTCTCCATCTCTCTCTCTCTCTCTCTCATCTCTTCTCTCTCTCTCTCATCTCTCTCTTCTCTGCTCTCCCTCTCTCCTCTCTCTCTCTCTATCTCTCTCTCTTCTCTCTCCTTCTCTCTCTCTCTCTCTCTCTCTCTCTCTCTCTCTCTCTCTCTCTCTCTCTCTCTCTCTCTCTCTCTCTCTCTCTCTCTCTCTCTCTCTTCTCTCTCTCTCTCTTCTCTCTCATCTCTCTCTCTCCTCATCCTCTCTCTCTCTCTCTCTCTCTCTCTCCTCTCTCTCTCTCTCGCTCTCTCTCCTCTCTCTCTATTCTCTCTCTCTCTCC
>NW_020870248.1:797715-800215 GCF_003789085.1 Penaeus vannamei | reverse complement strand
GGACTCGGTGCGCGTTGAGGGAAAAGGGAGAAAGCTGGTGTCTCATAAGCCGGGATTTGGGTAACGTCTTGTCCAATGCTGTCTTTTTTCCTCTTGCTCCGATTTGGGTGCTGTTTGTTTGTTTGTTTGTTTGTCTGTTCCCTTGATTTTTTTCTTTTTCATCTTCGTCTTCTTCTTCCTTCTATATCTCCTCCTCCTGTCCTTCTCCTCCTTCTCCTACTTCTCTACACCTTCCTCTCCTTTCCTCTCTCTTCTCCTTCCTCCCCTCCCTTCTCCTTCCTTTCCTCCTTCCTCCTTCTCCTCCATCTCCTCCTCCTTGCCTCTCTTCCTTCCTCGTCCCCTCCCCCCTCCTCCCTCCTCCTCCTCCTCCTCCTTCCCTTCCTCCTTCCTCCCTCCTCCCCTCCTCCCCTTCCGTCCCGCCTTCTCGTCCCCTCCCCTCCTCCTCCTCCTCCTTGCCTGCTCTTCCCCCCTCCTTCCTCCGCCTTCCTCGTCCCCTCCCCCTCCTCCTCCTCCTCTTCCTCCTTCCTCCCGCCTTCCCCGTCCCTCCTCCTCCCTCCTCCTTTCCTCTCTTCCCCCTCCTTCCTTTCCTCGTCCCCTCCTTCTCCCCTCTTCTCCTTCCTCCTCCTCCTCCTCCCCTCTCCTCCTCCCCCTCCTCCTCCCCTCCTCCTCCCCCTCCTCCTCCTCCTAATCGAATCAGCGTTGGGCAGAGCGTGGTTTATGCAAAGAAGGTTGTTAGCGGCATCTTGGAGGCTTAATAAGGCTTTTTTCTCTTGTTTCCTTTTGTTGTGTTTGCTCTTGGCTGTTTGTTTGCTCTGTGTTCCTTGTTTGCCCTTTGTTGCTGTTGTTGGCTGTTTGTTTGCTCTTTGTTGTTTGTTTGTCTTGTTCCTTGTTGCCCTTTGTTGTTGTTTGCTCTTGGCTTGTTTTGTTTGCTCTTTGTTGTTGTTTGCTCTGTGTTCCTTTTGCCCTTTTTGTGTTTGCTCTTGGCTGTTTGTTTGCTCTTTGTTGTTGTTTGCTCTGTGTTCCTTGTTTGCCCTTTGTTGTTGTTTGCTCTTTGTTGTTTGTTTGCTCCCTTGTTTTTGCCTTGCTTGTCTGTGGTTTGCTTTGTTGTTGTTTGCTCTGGCTGTTTTTTGCTCTTTGTTGTTGTTTGCTCTGTGTTCCTTGTTTGCCTTGTTGTTGTTTGTTTTGTTGTTGCTCTTTGTTGTTGTTTGCTCTGTGTTCCTTGTTTGCTCTTTGTTGTTGTTTGCTCTTGGCTGCTTGTTTGCTCTTTGTTGTTGTTTGCTCTTTGTTATTGTTTGCTCTTTGTTGTTTGTTTGTTGGCGGTTAGGGGGGGTAATCAGTGCTGTTATTGAGGTTGTTATTGTTGTTGTTATGTGCCGTGATCTGTACTTTTATGTTATAAATTAGTGATGGATAGGTAAGTGAATAGATGGATATAAATAAATGCGTGGATGTATGTATGTGTGTGTGTGTGTGTTTGTGTATGTGTTGTGTGTTGTGTGTGTGTGCGTGTGCGTGTGCGTGTGCGTGTGCGTGTGCGTGTGTGCGTGCATGAAAAGGATATCCACCAAGATAAGAATTGAAATTAAATCGCGTTCGAACTCGTTAAGATTTCCTCTTCAGATAGATAAGCTAAATGGATTAGGTTCGGCAATTTATCCGTCTAATGAGAGAGAGAGAGGAGAGAGAGAGAGAAGAGAGAGTGAGAGAGAGAGAGAGAGAGAGAGGAGAGAGAGAGAGAGAAAGAGGAGAGAGAGAGGAAAGGAGAAAGAAACGGATAGGCCTATACATACACATACATATCCATATGCATATATGCGTACATAACAGAAATATATACAAAGGCATATAAACATATGTAAATGCATACATATACATATAGATATACACATACACATATGCATATGCATACACATACACATGATATACGCACATATACAAATATAAATACATAGACATCTGCATACACATACACGTAATAAACGCACATGTACACAATATAATACATTTACATGGACTTACATATACATGCACATACGTATACATGTACTGATATCAACTTTGATAATTATTCTCCTCCCCCCACCCCCACCCCCACCCCCTCCACCCTCGCTGTATGATGCAGTCCCCTGACGAATATTCGCTCATCAGCATTAACGAACTTAGGCAAGTTTTCCGACGTAAAACTTGCTAACGATCTCGAGCTTTTGTGCTGATGTTGATGCTGCCGTTGGTGCTCCGGTCTCGTGTTGCTCGTTCGTGTGTGTGTGTGTGTGTGTGTGTGTGTGTGTGTGTGTGTGTGTGTGTGTGTGTGTGTGTGTGTGTTGTGTGTGTGTGTGTGTGTGTGTGTGTGTGTTGGTAATTTCTGTAGTTAAAACAGCTCATTATGATTATAATATATTATATATATATATATATATATATATATATATTATATATATAGTATATATATATATAATGTATATATATAGTATTTATTTATTTATTCTTTTACAGTTTATTT
>NW_020870248.1:787715-792715 GCF_003789085.1 Penaeus vannamei | reverse complement strand
TGTACAGAGGAGGGAAAGGAGGACGGGTCTAGAGGGGGAGGTGCTATGGAAGATAGAGGAGGGAGGAGGGAGAAGATTGAGGGAGAAGGAATTGGGAGGAACCCGCCAACAACCAAACGCACGGAGAGGGACGAGGGAAGAAGGAAGCAGAGGGGGCGACGGGAGGGAAGGCAGGGAGGAGAGGGGGAGAGGAGGATAGGAGGAGCGAGGAGAGGGGGAGAGGAGGATGGGAAGGAACGGAGGGACGAGGGGCAGAGATGGGGACTTACGAGGACCCGGCAGGAGCACCGAAACAGCATGATCAGGGAGGACGGACTGGCGCAGGTACCGGCAGGAGAGGGAGAGCAGCGCAGGAAAAGGAGGGCGTACGGAGGACACGTCACCCAGGAAGACGACGGTGATGCGGGGGCCCCAACCCGGGAGGGATCCAACCGGAAGGAGAAGGGACGCAGGGCAGAGAAGGAGAGAGGGAAAGACTGGAGGGAGGGAGACGGGAGGAGGAATGGCCCGACGGCAGCAGGACGGACCGAGAGAAGAGAGGAGCGTCACAGAGGGTGGGAAGGAATGAAGGAAGGAGGAGAGGAAGACAAAGAAGATCAGGAGAAAGGAAAGAAGGGAAAAAGAAATGGCAAGAACAAATAAAAAAAAAAAAGGACAAAAAGGAAAAAGACAGCACCCGATGTACCTTCACACCCGCCCGCAAGTCCTTCCCAACAAAGACCTTACTCAAACCGATTAAAATGTCAAATGCGAAAAAAAAAAAAAAGAAAAAAAATGCGGCAACCCCCCCCCCCCCAAAACAAAAAAAAAAAAAAAAATCCGGCCACCGTTTATAATTCCGCCGGGAGGAATTGCATTCGGATCCTGCACATTCATCTCCGCAGTTCCCTCCGAGCCGCCGTGCTGGAGGATGGCCAGGCTGCCCGGCTACCTCTCGCGGCCGCCGATGCTTTTACTGAATAAAATGCTCGCAAATTAATGTATGCGAAATCAATTCAGCGTCTCGCACTCTCGGAGACGCGCTCTCTCTTGAGTTGGGGTGTTGTGCATATTATATATTAATATATAGTATATATATATTAATCATATATATAATATATATATTATAATATATATTATAATATAGACACCACACACACCACACACACACACACACAGCAACACTACACACACCACACACATATTATAACATAATACATATATATAATATTATAGTATATGAATATATAGTATAGTATGATATATACATTAGTATATATAATATATATAATACTATTATATATAAGTATATATATATTACACACATCACACATATATATATCATAATATTATATAGTATATATATTATTATATATATATATATACTACAAATATGATATATATATAATATAGGTATTAGTATATATATATAATTATAGTAATATATTATATTATATATAATAATGATAATATAATATATAGCATACAAGTTATATATATATAATATTCAGTATATTATATATTATATATATAATTATATATATAATGTATATATATATATATATTATGATAATGATTTGTATTGTGTTATTATAATATAATATTATATATATTATTGCTGATAGTGTTATATAGTATATATAATATAATATAACTACACAATACTAATATGCACACACACACAACACACACATAAATATGAAGTGAATATTATATATTTACATACATATAGTATTACATAGATAAGAGATAGACAGATTAACAGGAAATTGGTATAGATAGATCTGCAAGATATAATAGATATACAGTAATTATATGTATATAATATAATATATATATATATATATATAATATATATATATATATATATTAATATATGTGTATGTATGTATATAATGTATCTATCTATTTCTTTATCTTATGTGTAGCTATATGTGTATGTGCGTGTGGTGTGCTTATATATGTATTGTACATACATTTTTTGTTTTACATACATACATTATATATATATATATATATATATATATATTTATATTATGATAAATATATATTAGTATATAATATATATATTATTATATTATATATTATTATATTTTATATTATTGATCTACTACATCATCCACATCAATCCACCACACACACACACACACACCACACACACACACACACACACATCACGTATATTATAGTAGGTATTATATATGAGTATTATTATTATATTATATATATTATCATATTATATAATAGTATATACTATATTATACACACCATACGTAGTTTTGCCGGGACGCATTAACTCTGGTTTTGTTTATTTCCATAAATCGCCGAGCATGCTAGAGAACGAGAACCCGGAGAGCATGAACGTGTAAGTTTTTCTATAACACAGAAAAAAAAGGATAGTGAAGCTACATAATTCAGATGTGGGAATAACCGACCAATGACACCAAGTTCTGTTGGCAATGAATAAAATGCAGAAAGAAACCCGCAATTAATTTTTAAAAGAAAAAAAAAAGCTATTATTTTTTTTCCAAAAAAAATTACATCATCAGACCAGGCATATTCTGAAAGTTTCTCCCAATTGACTACCCTTGCCCCGGAACATACAGACCGCAATAACACGTGTCTTACCATGATTTAATTCGATAAGATAACAGATGACAGTCATTACTAAAAAGAAATGCACCAACACATATCTGACACGAGAGAAAAAAAAAAAAACACAGAAAAAACCCAAGACATGAATGTTTGCAAATTGTGATGATAACGAAACTCATTAGCGTGTGATGAACGCAGCCGCCCTCGTGTCTGCGCGAGACGAAGAGACCGAAGGAACCAAACAGGTACACGTGAACGTCAACATCCAGAAATAACAACGTCACACCTTTATAGCAATTCGCTTGCCAAGATAGCCGACGATAATATCAAACAGTTATAAAAGCCGATCTAAAAGACGCGAGTAACGCGTTGGGGGACGACGTTGCCATAAGTCGTATCAGGTAAATTTATTACCGTAATATTTTTTTTTTTTTTTTACTAAATATCCTTGAATGTATGTCGGTATATTCTTCCATGCGAGGGTTGTGTCCTGCATACACGAGACCGCAAGATAGCGATTATGTATAGATATATTATATATCATATCATATATATAAATATATATATATATTTATATATTATATTATATAATATATTATTATTATATTATATATACATACTATATAATATAATATATATAATATATATTCATATATATAGCATATATATAACCAGTATACAATATATATACTATCATATATATATATACAATTATTATATATATATATATATAGATAATAATAATATATTATATAATATATATACAATATATATAATATAACACACCACACACACACACACACACACACCACGCCACACACACACACACACACACACACACCACACACACACAACACCACACCACAACACACACACAACACATATATATATATTATGATATATATATATATATATATATATAATATACATATAATATACAATATATGATTATATAACACTATATATACTATTTTGTGATGTGGTCGTGCTGTGTGTGATTGTGTGTGGTGTATGTGTGTGAGATAGATAAGTAACACACAAACTACCCACACATATATATGTATGCTTACTTATACATATATATGTATCTGTGTATATAATATATTATATTATAACTTATATATAGTAATATATATATATTATATAAGGAGAAGAGAGATGGAGAGAGAGAGATGAGAGAGAGAGAAAGAGTAGTTAAGTGAGGAGACGACGAGATCGCGAGAGAAGAGCGAGACCGAAGAGATGAGAGAGAGAGAGAAGAGGAGAGAGATTGAGAGAGACGAGAGAAGAGAGAGATCAGACGAGACAAGACGAGAGAGACAATGGAGATCATGAAGAGAGCAGAGACAGATAGAGCGAGAATACGGACAATCATTACTTTACCTCGTAAAGAATATGTATTAATGTGACATCGGAAATTGTGGCCAGGTGTAATAAGATCCATCCCAAACTAAACAATTACTGTTTTGTGAAAACGAATATTAAGTCTTAATTGCAAGAGGGAAATAAATGTATTTCAAAAGAGAATATCTGAAATAATATAGTAATTGATAATCAACAGCAGCAATAATAATCATCATAGTGATATAGGAAAAATAAATAAATTAATAAATTGTTAATGATAGATATAAATGTATAATGCTAAATGGTATTATCAATAATTATGATAATGATTATAATAATGGTAGTAATGATTATAATGATAATGGAAAAAGGGATGATGATAATGATAATTACAATGATAATAATAATGGCAATAATGATAATGATAACAGAAATACTAATGATAATAATATTGGTAATGACAATGATAAGGCTGATGACAATGATGATATTAAATAACAATGATGGTGAAAAAATCATAACGTTGATGATAATGATAATCAGAAAATAATAATTACAATAACGATTATAATTACCATGATGATAATAATAATGGCAATAAATATAATAATAATGATGGGAATGATAACAACAGCAACAATAATAGCAATAATAATGATGATAGACTACCACTAGGGGTAATGGCGATAATAATGAAAATAACAATAATAAAAACGATGATAATGATAACAGTAATAATAAGAATAATGATAAGAATGATAATAGCTATGAGAATGATAATCTTAATGATAACAATGCAGAATAATGATAATATTAGTAATAAAAGTAATAATAATGATAACAATGACAGTAACACCATTATTAATACAAGTAATGAACACAAGAATGAACGATTATCATTATAATTTTCGTTATCACTACTAATCAGCAGGTTTGTCAAAATTGTGCGAATATTCCCATTGGCGGACACATTCATCAGTTTAGACACGCATTCTTCCGGATATATAGATTAATCATTAATCTATCTATCAGATTTTTGTGTTTAAGTATCTTCATATAGAAAAACATTAATTGAGTCACAC
>NW_020870248.1:777715-780215 GCF_003789085.1 Penaeus vannamei | reverse complement strand
ATTCAATTGCTTGTTTTCTTTTTTACTCCTGGTTGAGAATTATTTACTTGAAAGCTTTTTAATTGTTTACTCCTGGATGAAAATCCTTTACTTACAAGCTTAGTTGTTTACTCCTGGTTGAGAATCCTTTATTTGAGAATTATTCACTTGCTTGTTTACTGGTTTACTCCTGGCTGAGAATTATTTACTTGAAGGCTTTTAATTGTTTACTCCAGGTTGATAATAATTTAAATGAGAGCTGTTTACTTGTTTACTCCTGGTTGAGAGTCAGTGTAAACGGACAAAGAAACATGTATTCAGGAACCATGTATTTTGGAAAGCTGTATGGTTGTCCTGCTGAGACCTTACAGATAGAAATGATTTTGCGTAACAGAAGTATTCAAGAAGAAAGCGACCAATTGGAAATGTGGAATAGTCAGAAAGAAAAAAAATCTACTGGTTACATATCTTTATTTTTAGCTAAAGGGAAAGGCAATTCTGGAAATAAAGTCTTATAGAATTAAATCTCTCTCTCTCTCTCTCTCTCTCTCTCTCTCTCTCTCTTCTCTCTCTCTCTGCTCTCTCTCTCTCTCTCTCTCTCTCTCTCCTCTCTCTCTCTCTCTCTCTCTCTCTCTCTCTCTCTCTCTCTCTCTCTCTCTCTCTCTCTCTCTCTCCTCTCACTACCTCTCCCCCCTCTCTCTCTCTCTCGCAGACATACTTAACCTGGATGGTATACGACGATCTCTCTCAACTCTTTCACTCGCTCATTCACTCTCTCTTTCTCATTCTGCCAAAAATTCATTTTCTCTCTCTCTTACTCACTCTCTCTCTGTCTCTGTCTCTCTCTCTCTCTCTCTCTCTCTCTCTCTCTCTCTCTCTCTCTCTCTCTCTCTCTCTCTCCTCTCTCTCTCTCTCTCTCTCTCTCTCTCTCTCTCTCTCTCTCTCTCTCTCACCCACCTCTCTCTGTCTCAGCGGTCGAACCGAGGTATTAGCTTTAATCCTTTGGTGAACACGAAGAGACAAACCACGTTTCCAGGTATTTTATTGATGTACAGAAATTAAAGCTGCACAACGGCCTTAATTCCTCATTTCCTACGCTTCTTTTGAGGGTAGATTTTCTTTTTTTTAGAATTTAATTTATCTTTCTATCTAAATCTATTCCAAAACGCTACGTACCCTTATGTTAAAGAGACAATACCAGCAACGAGATTTTCAAAATGTTTCAAAATGTACTCCTCCATTCGTCACAATATTACCCACCGTTCTCCCCTTTCTCCTTTTGTGACGAAACTGCCTTTTTTCCCCCCTACTGAATCAACCCTGACTGTACGGTCCGGACTACAATGAAGAGGCTATCTAGTCCACCTTTTCCTCGCGTCCCTAATCTTCCTTCGAGGGCTTTGATGTCCACGTTCTTCTCCCGGTCGTGAATGGGTGGCTTCGGGTGAGTGTCCTGGGATTGGAGGTCAGAGCTTTGGAGGGGCTGAGGTGGTGCCGGCCACGGTTGGATTCTTAGCTCTATTGATATGTACATGCACGCACACGCTTACATAGGCACATACATACACGCACATATACGTACACACACACACACACACACACACACACATACATACATACATATATACACATAGACACAGACATACACACACAGGCACATATACACACATACACACAAACACACACACACACACACATACACACAGACACACATGCACATATACACACACATACATATACACACGCATATATATAACATTTTCTTTCATTTTTCTTTTTCTTTGTCTTTATAGCCCTCTAATTGTCAATTTTACTATTTTTCTTTTTTCTTTTTTTTTCTTTGTCGCTTTTATGCTCCATAATTGTCAATTTGACTGCGTTTTTTTATTTTACTCTTTTATGGAAACCTAATTGTCAATTTTACTGGCATTCTTTATTTTTGTTCCTATTTTTCCTTTACTTTTTTATAACCCCTAAACGTCAATATATATTTTTTTTCTTTTTCTTTTTTTTCTTTTTTTGTTTCCAATTGTCAGTCCTTTGCTTTTTAGCTTTGAATTTATTATGGTTTAATTTTTTTACTTCATTTTTAATCCCTTTATTAATATCTGCATTTGCTTTCTTGTATTTTTTCTGTAGAACATCTCGATCTCTCTCTCTCTTCTCTCTTTCTTTCTCTTCTCTCTCCCTCTCTTCTCTTTAATTTTCCTTGGAATGGTTTCATAGAAGCACATTATCGGGTAAGTTAATACTGGTTAGATTATCATATATACCTTTTTCTTTAAGTTTTCAGACACGCACACATACACGCACACACACACGCACACAAACACACGTGCACACACACAAACACACACACACAAACAAACACGCACACAAACACGCACACAAACAAACACGCACACATACAATCAAGCACACACACACACACAAACTCACACATATATTAATCATAAAGTTCTATAAAAAGGAAAAAAAGTTGGGCCAAGAAATGATTTCCGAAGAAAGCGATGAAAATTAA
>NW_020870248.1:770215-772715 GCF_003789085.1 Penaeus vannamei | reverse complement strand
TCTCTCTCTCTCTCTCTCTCTATATATATATATATATATATATATATATATTATATATATACATGCCTAGCCTACCATTAGCAGTAGTAGTTTGTAATATAATAATAATAATGATAAGAATAATAATGATAATAAAAATCATAATGACAATATTAATTATATTGATAATAATGATAGTAATAATGATAATCATAATAATAATAATAATGATAATAATAATGATAATGATAATAATGATAATAATAATATTGATAATGATGATAATGATGATGATATTGATAACAATGATATTCATTATAATAACAGTAGTAGTAATATCAGTATTGATACTGCTGCTGCTACCACTAATATTAAGAGTAATGATGATAGCAATGAAGATAAAAATGGAAATAATAATAATAATAATAAGAATAATGATAATGATAGTAATAGCGATGATAATGATAATCATAAGAGTAATGATTATGATAACAATAACAACAACAACAACAATAATACTGATAATGATAATAACAATGATAATGATAATAATAATAATATAATAATATAATAATAATAATAATAATAATAATAATAATAATAATAATAATAATAATGATAATAATAATGATAATAACAATAACAATAATAAAAGTAATAATGATAATAACAATGATAATAACATGAAGAAACATTTTTCACTGCGACAAATGTAGTGGATAAAGACACGAAAGAGAATGAATAATTTAACAGCGCAAGAGGAGTATTAGACCGGTTTCGAATATATCTCCTTCAGAAATACATATATTAATGAGTTGACAGAACATATATAAGTTAGTCATAAACTCGTGAATTACCTGGTGACTTGTGACATGTCGCTGGCTTTTCGCTTGATAATGATGATGATAATGATGATGATGATGATTATTACGATTTTGATGATGGTAATGATATTGAAAATAATAATGATGATGATGATATTAACAATAGTAATCATGATTATCGTAATAATGATGATAATGATAATGTGATAATGATAATGATTATAATAATAATGATAATTATAGTAATTAATGATAATTAATAATAATAATGAGTAATAATAATGATAATATAGTAATAATGATAAGGATAATAAGTAATAATGATAATGATAATTATAGTAATAATGATAATGATAATGTAAATAATGGTAATGACAGTAACAGTAATAACAATAATGATAATGACAATAATAACAATAGTAGTAATATTAATAATGATAATAACAATAACAATGATGTTGATGATAACAATGATAAAGATAAAAATAATAACAAATAATATAACAATAACAATAATAATAGTAACAACAATGATACATTAACACACAAGAACAGCACTACTGAGCTTGAGACCTGCCAATCATGCAACAGCGAAGGGCGCATGCAATTGCAGACCTTATTGCTTAGCCTCCCCTTGTTTGGCCGAAATAAATTAGTCGCCGTGATGGAGCTTAGAAGATGAGAATTTGGTGAATGTGAACGGAATAGAAAACGGGGGATTTGGGATTAGGTGGTGGTAGGTGAGGGGGTGCGGGGTGGGGGGGGTGGTGTTAGGTGAGGAGGTGAGGGGGGGGGGGGAGGGGGTGGTGTAAGTGAGGAGGTGCGAGGGGGGGGGGTGGGAAGGTGGTGGTAGGTGAGGGGTGCAGGGAGGTGGGGGGGGTTTAGGTGAGAAGGTGCGAGGGGGGCGGTGCGTGCGGGGGGGGGGGAGGGTGGGGGAGTCGGAGGTGAGGAGAGGAAAGGGTGGCGTTAGGTGAGGAGGTGGGGGTAAGGGGGGGTCAGGTAGTATTAGGTAAGGAGGGGGGGGGGTGAGCTGGAATTAGTAGGTGAAAGAAACTGAGAAAAAAAAAGCTGGAATGAAAACACATTGCTCAGAACAGACAGCTGACCAACAAACGGTGAACGAAAAAAAAAAAAAAAAGAAAAAACACACACACAAAAAGAAAGGAAAAGAAAAGAAAAACAATATAAAATCAGCCCAAAATCGAGAACCCTCCCACGTCTAAACAACTACAGTACATATTCCCAAACACTGTACCAACCCTCTAATTACAACACCGAAAAAAAAGCATGAATACGAATGAACAATTTCAGAAAGGTGAGACACGAGGGAAACGGACAGAAAATATTTAGCATTCCGATCACACGTAAAAAAAAAAAAAAAAAAAAAAAAAAAAATCAACAGAAAAAAAAGGAAAGTAAAATGTTTATACAAAAAAAAAAAACACACACACCAGAAAAACAGGAACGTGAAATGTTTATACACAATAAACACGACGCAACCCTCATCACACGCGCCCACACACAGATTTAGAACCAGCGCCTGTGTTCCATTACTCGGCGCAATAATTGAAAATTGTTGAACTATCATCTCATTTCCCTTTGACGCAAATGTGATAATGGTAATGATTACTACTTCTGTTGCAAATGCTGTTGCTGAGGGTGATTATGCTGAAATGTTAAAATGCTGAGATTGTTGT
>NW_020870248.1:732924-742924 GCF_003789085.1 Penaeus vannamei | reverse complement strand
ATTGCATTTTCTCCTTTTTCTCTTGAAATCTCATTCTGTTTTTCTTTTCCTCTTCGTCCTCTCTCTCTCTCTCTCTCTCTTCATTCACACACACACACACATACACACACAACACACACACACACACACACCACACACACACACACATATATATATATATATATATATATATATATATATATATATATATATATATATATATATATAATATATATTATATATTATATATATACATACATATATATATATATATTATATATATATATATATATTATATATATACATACAGACAATAAACATAAATCAGCCAAAGGATCTATAAATTCAAACCACTTGATTTATTGCACATAAACACTTTATTGAAATTCTGAATAATGGCACACTGAATAAGAATGCATAAATTTTATACAATTTTTGTTGTTGTTGTTGTTGTTTGCGTAGCGGTGACGTCACACTTTCCTCCTTTGCCCCACGTTCTTCACCGGCAAAGGGAGGGGAGGGGGGTGGGGGGAGTGAGGGGGTATAGGGGTAAGGCAAGAGGTGGGGAGATGGGAGAAGGGGAGGGAAGGTTGTGTTTGAGGGGGGGGGGGAGCGGGGTTTGGGAAGGAGGTGGGCAGAGGTAAAGGTAAAATAATGTAATGTAAGGGACGGGAAGGGGAGGGGAGGGAGGGGTGGGGAAGGTAAAGGAAAGGAAAGGGAAAGGAAAGGGAAGGTAAGGACAAGGGAAAGCCAAACTCAGTATATCATTCCCCGAGACTAAACCTCTCCGAACACTGATCTCCCTCATTTTAACTCCTTCGCCTCATTTCCATTTACTCTTTCTCCTGTTTTTTCTTCCCTCCGTCGGGTTCCAGTTCCGATGGCCTTGGGTCGCGTCAATTAGTCAGCCGCCTTATCTGGACAGGTGGCTAATTAGACCGACCTGCACGAGTTAAAGGAGAGCAAGATTAAGAAGCATCGCGCGATAAGTGGAGTCGAACAATTGTAACAATCGAGAGGGTTTTTTGTTGTTGTTCTTTCTTTCTTTCTTTCTTTTTTTTTTTTTTTTTTTTTTTTTTTTGGAAGTGGGAGGGAGAGATTTTGGGGAGGTTTTGGGTTTTGTTTTTTTTTTTTTCTTTTTTGTCTTTCTCTATCTTACTCGCTTTTCTCTCTTCATCTCTTTCTCTCTTTCTTTCTCTCTCTCTCTCTCTCTCTCTCTCTCTCTCTCTCTCTCTCTCTCTCTCTCTCTCTCTCTCTCTCTCTCTTCTCTCTCTCTCTCTCTCTCTCTCTCTCTTCACACACACACACACACACACACACACACACACACACACACACACACACACACACACACACACACACACACACACACACACACACACACACACACACACACACACACCTCTTGCATACAGAAAAAAAAATCAGTTCAAACAAGCTTGCAACATTGTCAAGATTTTCTGGAGGTGACGAGGCCGTCTCTGCAACACCGGCTGTGCAAATAGCGTATGTATGTAAATCTCTTCAATAATCGGGTAAGAATCTTCAATTAATTTTCACCCCGATCCTGTAATCTCTAAAACTCGGGGATTATGTTTTTGTATCACGCTAATCTTAACACAGCTTTGAGCGTCTTTAATTCCGTCGGGGCATGATAGAGCACGGAGAGAGAGAGAGAGAAGAGGAGGAGGGAGAGGGAGAGGAGAGAGGGAGAAGGAGGGGGAGGGAGAGGGAGAGAGGGAGGGAGAGGGAGATGTGAAGGTCGGTTGTTGTTGGCTGGTTGGTCTCTCTCTCTCTCTCTCTCTCTCTCTCTCTCTCTCTCTCTCTCTCTCTCTCTCTCTCTCTCTCTCTCTCTCTCTCTCTCTCTCTCTCTCTCTCTCTCTCCTTCACCACACACACACACACACACACACACACACACACACACACACACACACACACACATTCACTCTCTCTCTCTCACCTATTCTCTATCAATCTATCTCTTGTTTTTTTTTATCTCAATCTCTTTCAACTCGTCTTCCTTCCCAATATCTTTCCCTCACCATCTCTCTCCTCTTGAACCTATCTCCCTCTAGATCTCTCTTCTGATCTTTAGTCTCCCTCTCAATCTTTCTCCCTTCCACTCTCTCCCTCTCCCTCCCTCCCTCAACCCTCTTAAGTAGGAGGAGGAAGGGGGGGAGGAGGAGGAACCACACTCCCAGCAGCTTCCTCACTCTCCTCACACACACACTCTCGTAGATAATAAATAACCCAGGCCAAGCAGGTCACACCAAGGTCAGGTCAGGTCAAGTTACCGGACAATCAGCTGATTTGCATAGACCTCTCGTGAGCAGATCTGTACATCTGTTCCCGTAGTACATCAGTGTACATCGGATAAGCACAGTGATGTCCCATTACCCACATGTCGTCCATTGTATATAAGTATATATAAACACACACAAACATACAGGTGAGGAAACTGCTGGAATTGGAACTGTACCCTTTTTTTCAGTACAAATAGAATAATAAATACAAATAGTAATAGTGATACTAGCAGTAGTAGGAATAGGAATAATAATATAATAATAATTAATAATAATTCGACTATACTGCGTTTGGCTTTCCCATTATGGTCTTTATTTTTCACTGATGGGGTGTGTGGAGGGGGGGGGGTGCTTCCTTAGGAGACAACAGAGGAGTCCTTCCTTTGAACACAAGGGAGGGGGTGGGGTGGGGTTCATAGGGTAGGGTAGGGGGGGGGGTTCTGGTTGGTCGACTTTGTTTTAACGCCGCAATTTTTTTTTTTTTTTTAAGTATCTGGAATCTTAAAATTGTATGTTTTGTTTCTTACTTGATGTGGCCATTCTATTTTTTTGTGACATTGCTAGTATCGTGTAGTTTGTTGTTCGTCTAGCTCAGTGTGTGCGTAATGTGTGGTGTGTGTGTGTGTGTGGCGTGTGTGTGGGCGTGTGTGTGTGTGTGTGTGTGTGTTGTGTGCGTGTGAGTGTTTTCAAGAGTATGTTCACAAAAGTAAAAAAAAAAAAAAAAAAAAAAAGGAAAAAGCGGCGCCTTTCAAGCATGAGTAAGTACCAAGGAAATGTACAAGATGTTACACAGGTCGACCTCCCCTCCCCTCCCCTCCCCCCCTCCCACCGCCCCCTCGTGCCCAGCCCATTACGCAAGATTCACTACATTATAAACTTTTTATCACAGTCGCAACAAAGCAATCGTTAACGATACTTTTTATATTATTCAAATTTTCGTTAAAATTACACCAACACGATGTGTTCCCACATATAACATTTGCTTTATCAAACGATTATAAATAATTGTTTTTTTTTTTCAGAGAGAAAAAAAAGAATATTAAAAAAAAGTCTTTTTAATTTTTTTTTTTCGTTTTTATACATCAACGAGTTCTGAAGTCCTTCAATGCTTCAGTCCACAATAAAACCCAGGATAATTACTTTTTTTTGCACTAGAATGAAACGATACAAAGATGTCAGACGGTTCAACTACTGTAACCTAACCTGATATTAAACACTCGTTATAAATCTATTATTATTTAATTAAATGTCTTCACTGCGATCATGAACTGTCTGATTATTCGTTCTAAAATAATGATCATATATATATTTCTTAATTAATATTTTTTTTTTACGTGTAGAATGCACACCTTCTCAGTTGTCTCGAATGTTCAGGAATAAAATTATGTCTTTTTTTCTCTTTTTCTCAAGACATTTGTCAAATTGTGCACACACATATACATACAGTTTTATTTTTTCTTCTTCACAAAAAGGAACGAGACTCAGCCAAGAGAAATCACATATATACACTGCCATCTAGAAGAAAGAGTTTTTTTTTCTCTTCGTTCTCTCTTCCTCTCTTCTTCAGTTCACTTCAAATTTGCTAAACAGACTGTTATTGTCCTTCATACATTTCCCTTCCTCTCGTGCGGTTCCTCTTCCTTTCCATTTTCAACATTCGAAAAAAAGCCTTAACCAACATTCACTTTTTTTTCCTTTTTCATTTCGTTATTTTTTCCTTCCGTGCCAAAGTCCTGTCTTTGAAAATCACTATATATTTTTTTCCATTTTTCTCAATCCTTGGCGTCTCTTTGCACCCTTTTCCCATACAACAAAAAAAGTCAGACAACACAACACACACCAAAAAAAAAAAAAAAAAAAAAAAAAAAAAAAACATACACAGATTTCATTCCGTTTCTGCTCCTCTTTTTTCAAGCACTTTATCAACACCGACACATTCTTCTTTTTTTCCATTTCTTCTTCCTCTTTCTTCTTCACCCTCTTCCTTTTTCTCCTTCTTCACACATACCTCCTTGAAGAAATTCTCACGCCTCTCTGACTGCCTTCCTCGAATTCTTTCCTCACGTGCTTTTTTTCTCTCTTTCTTTCTTCTCTCTTCCTTTTCTTCTATTTTCCTATCTGTCACTCCGAGCTTACATTCTTCCCTCCGCTTCACCGGGAATCCCTTTACGTATTTGAGAAAGAAAGACGGAGATAGAGAAAGAGAAAGAGAGAGAGAGAGAGGGAGAAAAAATATCAAAATCCCTCCTCTTGTTATCTTCTCGTTTCGCTTCGCCTTTTTTTCTTTCCTTCTTTCTTTTCTTTTCCTTCACTTGGCAGTCACTTCCTTCACACTTTACTTTTATAGCCCCACTTAGCGCTCGCCACAGGCTCGCGCGCACTGCACTTAATCGCTCCTCCGTGAGTCACCAACGCTATCTCCAACATTAAAAGAACTGCGCCAAAAAAATAAAAGAAAAAAAAATTGGTCTCATCAGTATGGCACACTACATCCTGCGTCTTGTGTCCCTCCTCCTTCAGTGTCCTCGCGGGATCCTCTTCGTGTGTGTCCGTATCTTTCTTTTTTTTTTCTTTCAAGAGGCCGCGTCGTGTGAGGGGAGATTCCGGGCCGCGTCACTCGTCCCCTCGATCCGCGGGCTGATGTGCCTTCCTCTCCCTGGCGAGACTTTCTCTTTCTCTTTGTTTTCCTTCTCGTTTTCGCGTTTGCATATTTTAGCATTTCCTTAATCTCCTTTTCCTTCGTGTCTTATTTTTTTCTGCTACACTATGTCTGTTCGGTTCGCACGCATCGAGTATTAGTATTCTACTGACTTAAGCACCGCACCAAAAGTGTCCAGTAAGAGAGATGCAATTGCACTAACATTCACAAGAGACTGTTCCTCACTGTTATTATTTTTCCTCAAATGGCAGGTTGCAGCATAACCGGGTTGCATGGCGCTGGATTTTCCCTTTGTTCTTCCGGGACTCGAGCGCCCCCCTTCAAGAGGCTCGCGCCCCTCGAGGGCTCGGAGCCGACTCCTTCCTTTCCGGGTGTAAAATGGTGATCTCGGGAGCTGAACGGAGTCGAGGAGGTCAACAAAGTATCTGTGGATGGCCCTTCAGAGACGCTTGTAGGGTGGAGAGGGGGGGTGAGGGGAGGGGGGGCGGGGACAAGGAGGCGCCTTCAGAAGCACTCCTTTTGTGACGGATGCGGGAAGGAGGAGGAGGAGGAAGGGAGGAGGAGGAGGAGGAAGGGGGAGAGGGCGAAGAGGCCGGGACAAACGGGGCCATTTCACCGCGGAGAGAAACGGGAATCAAAAGGGAAAACGTTTCAGTTACTTTGGGTTCCACTTCTTGTGTGATAACCTGAGAAAACTTGACAGAACACAAGTGTCATCGTGAGCAGTGTGAGAAAACTTGGTGGCGTGAAACGATGGCGGTGACTTGGAGGTCGTTGGGTGTTTTGGATGGCCGGGTGACGGACAACTTCATGGATGACGTCACCTGGGGCGCTGGGGCGGGTGGGGGCAGGGGGGGCCGAATTCTCCTTAGCGTGGTAGCGGAGGGGGGGGGGAGCTCTGGTCTCCCGCTTGAGCAGGGCAAAGGTGGGTCGCCTGTCGCCCCGGCTGCGGCGGCGGGGCTGCGGCGGCGGGGCGCGGCGGCGGCACGGGTCTAGTAGATGACCTCGTAGACGGTGGCCTTCTTGTCGCCCGAGCCCGTCACGATGTACTTGTCGTCGGACGAGATGTCGCAGCTCAGCACCGACGAGGACTCCTTCGACTGCGGGGAGAGAGCGGCCGTTAGCGACATGGGGTCAGAGGTCATGATTCGTAACCTGACTCTGATCCAAAGGGGGACTCAATCGTGTGGCGCAAGGATTGCAGCACTAACTGGGCATGACACAAGAGGGAGCGTGACTTACCTGGAAGATGGACGCGCCGTAGGGCGTGCGCCACGCGTTGAGCAGGTTGTCCTTGCCCGTGGACACGAACCACTTGCCGGCCGAGGCGAACTTGAGGGAGAGCACGCAGGACTCGTGCAGGTGCAGCTGGTACTTGTCGGGCTTGTTCACGTGCAGCACCTCCACGTTGGAGCTCTCCATGCCCACGGCCAGCCAGTCGCCGGTCGGGCAGAAGCCCAGCGAGAAGATCTGGCTGGTGAAGTCGTGCTGCTGCAGCTGGCGCCCCTCGCGCAGGTCCCACGACCGCACGGTGTTGTCCAGGCCGCCCGTCCACAGCTTGGTGCCGTCGGGCGAGATGTCGATGCAGGAGGCGCCGTCCCGTGTGGCCCTGCTGCACCAGCGTCTGGTTGTGCAGGTCCCACACCGCGATGTTGCCGTCGCTGCAGCAGCTGAAGCACACCTTCGAGTCGGGGCTGATGGCCAGGGCGTAGCACGCGGGGGCGGCGGAGGTGAGCTCCGCCTTGATCCGGGGCGTGGGCGTGGCCAGGTCCCAGATGCTGAGGGTGGACGCCTCGCCGCCCACCAGCAGGGTCCGGCCGTCGGGCAACAGCTTCACCGACCGGATGTAGCTGTCACGTTGCTGCAACGAAGCAAAGGGAAGGTCAGACACCACGCCGCGGCAGGAAGAGGCAAAGAAAACGAGCAGACCCTACCCTCTCCCTCCCTTTCCCTTACCTTCTCCCTCCCTTGCCCTTACCCTATCCTTCCGAGAACTCCCCTTCCCTCTCCCTTTCAAACGAGAGTCGATCTCTCCCCTCACACCTCACTCGCAGCCGCGCCTCCTCATCGCTCATTCAACAGGCCGCTCCGAACATACCTTCGCTGCCTTGATTCCAGATTGAACTAATCCCATCGGAAAGAGGCGCGGGGGGGAGGGGGGAGACTGGGAAGGGGAAGAGGGAGGGGACCGGGGGAGGGGGTCTAGAGGCCCTCAAGAAGAGAGAAGCGCGAAGAGAACAGAAAAAGACATGGATGGGAGAAGGAAGAGAGAGAGGGTCTGATTTTGAGGAATTGAAGGGGATAAGCCTGGAGGCGGAGACACGAATGGATGAAATATGAGAAACGATGGCACTTGTACAAAGGGAGGGAAGGGGGGGGGGTTGTGTGGGGAGGGGAGGGAGGGAGGAGAAGGGAGGGAGGGAAGGAGGAATTGTGGGGTGAGGGAAGGAGAGAAAGAAGGAGGGAGGGAAGGAGGAATTGTGGGGTGAGGGAAGGAGAGAAAGAAGGAGGGAAGGGGGGGGGAGGGGTGTTGTGGGGAGGGAAGGAGGAAAGGAGGAAAGGAGAGAGGGAAGGAGGAATTGTGGGGTGAAGGAAGGAGGGAGAAGGGGAGGGGGGTGGGGGGTTGGGCCACTGTGAGGGAGAAGCCATGCATACTGATGCGGCAGTGACGGTGCAACTCAAACTAGTATGGTTGACAACCCTTCTTGCAACACCCCACCCCCCCTCTCCTAACCTTCCACCGTCCTCTCCCTTTACCTTCTGTTGCTCTTCCTCTCCTCCTTCTCCTTCTCCCACCCCAATCCCCTCTCCTTCCCCACCGCCCAAGCCTCTCCCACCCCAAACCCAACCCCATCTCTTTACCCCACCCCCAACCCCCTCTCTTTCCCCTACCCCAACCCCTCTCCCACCGCTACCCCCTCTCTTTCCCTACCCCCAACCCAACCCTCTCTATCCCAACCCCACCCCCTCTCCCATCCACACATGCTAAAACACGTTTCCCCCTTCGCCTCGCCAGACCCTCACACCTGCTTCTGCTTCGGCTAACCTGCTTAAGACCCTCGCCTTCTTCGATTCCGCCCCGATCGGCTATAATCCTCGGACCTGTCTGCTCCGCTCCCTCTCTCCTCGCTCCTCCCTTCTCCCTCGCCTCGCTCCCTTTCCTCTATCCCTCGCTCCCTCCTTCCTCTCTCCTCGCTCCCCCCTTCCTCGCTCCTCCCTTCGCTCCTCCCATTCCCTTCCTCTCCCTCGCTCCCTTCCCTTCTCTCTCCTCCTTCCTCCTCTCTCCAACCCACTCCTTCCCATCCCTCGCCTTTCCTCTCTCCCTTCCCTCCTCTCTTCCCCGCCTCCTCCCCTCCCTCCCTCCTCCTTCCGTCTCTCTCCAATCCACTCTTTCTCACCCCTACCCCCCCCATCCCCAAGGGACCCGAACGCGAAGGAACCGCAGGTGTAACTGGGGAGGAATGAGGCTGAAGCTGTACGTAATTAAAGTAGAGTCCCTTGTGTACGTGTGCGTGTGCGTTATATACACACGTACATGCATGCGAACACGCGTACATATATACATGCAAAAACAAACATATATAAGGTTAAGCCATGTACACATAAACTGTATATCGGCACAAAGGGAAAGAGAAAAAAATAGAGAGAGAGAAAGAGAGAAAGAAGAGAGAGAGAGAGAGAGAGAGAGAGAGAGAGAGAGAGAGAGAGAGAGAGAGAGAGAGAGAGAGAGAGAGAGAGAGAGAGAGAGAGAGAGAGAGAGGAGAGAAAGAGAGAGAGAGAGAGAGAAAGGAAGAAAGAAAGAAAGAAAGAGAAGAGAGAGAGAAAGAGCGAAAGAGAGAGAAGAGAAAGAGCGAGAAAGAGAGAGAAGAAAGAGAAGAAAGAGAAGAGAGAGAGATCGCCCCGACGAGGCTCTAGACCAGGAAAGGCCCCTCTTATAAAGATGCCTTTCGTATCGAAACTCTCCTCTCTTTCGTCGTCTTTGTCTCGCCGCCCCCGCTTTCTCCTCTCCTTGTCTCTCCCTTCCCGTCCCCTCCCCCCCCCGTCCCTCCTTCAGCGTCTCCCCCCCCCCAGTCTCCCTCCCCTCTTCCATTCTGCTTTCCTCCCTCCTTCCCTCCTCTGACCCCTCGTCTGTCCACCCCCCCTCCCTTTCCCCTCTCTCCGTATCTCCTTCCTCTCTTCCTTCTTCCTTCTATCGTCCCTTCTTTCCCTTTCCCTCCTTCTCACCATCCCTCCATGATCTGCCCCTTCTCCTCCTTCTCCTTCTCCTCTCTTTTCACTCCCTCCCCTCCTCCCCATCCTCTCCGCACCCTCCCCTCTTCCCCAGCATCTCACCTCCTTCCCTCCTCCCCAGCGCCTCCACCCCCTCTCCCCTCCTCCTCCCCAGACCTCCCACCCTCCCCTCCTCCCCCTCCAGCAAAACTCCATCCACCTCCCCTCCTCCCCTCCTCTCCCCTCCCTCCCCGCAGCTCTCCCAAGCAGCTGCGGAGAGGCGTGGAGGAAGCTGCCGCCTTATGAAGCCCCAAGTGCTGCTTCTCGCCTGCTTCTCGCCTCCTTACGAAGCGTCGCCCTCTCCTCTCCTCCCCCTTATTATCGCTATTGGCTTGCTTGTTCGCCTTTCTGCTCTCTCTCTCCTCTCTCTCCTCTCTCGTCTCTCTCTTCTCTCCTTTCTCTTCTCATCACTCACTCTCTCTCTCTCTCTCTCCTTCTTTCTCTTTCTTTCTTTTTTCTCCTCTCTCTCTCTCTCTTCCTCTCTCTCTTTCTCTCTCTTTCTCTTCTTCTTTGCTTTTCTTTCTGTGTCTTTCTTATCTTTCTTTCTTTCTTTCTTCTTTTCCTTTCTTTTTCTTCTTCTTTTTCTTTTTTCTTCTTTTCTTTTCCCTCTTTGTTCTTTCTTGTTTTTGTGTTTTCTTCTCTTTCTTTCTTCCTTTCTTTTTCCTCCTCATCTCGCTCTGTCTCTTCTCTTCTCTTTCTCGTCGTCCTCTCTTTCTATTCTCTCCTCTCCTCTCTCTCTTCCTAATCCCTTCCTCTCCTCCTTTCTCTCGTCTTTCTTCTCTCTCTG
>NW_020870248.1:717924-727924 GCF_003789085.1 Penaeus vannamei | reverse complement strand
ACCAAGAAAATATGAGATAACGATAACATGCAAAAAGAAGAAAAAAAACAGCTGACTGACAAGAATGCAAAAAAAAAAAAAAAAAAAAAAACAATAAAAAATAAAAACATCCAATTACATAAATAAGGAAAAGAAGAGTCAAGACAGATAACAACAACAAATGATAAACAGCAACAACAAGAGCGTAATCACAGTGACTTGCCTGCTAAAACCGACTTACCTTGACGTTCCCGCCTCACTATACAAACAAACACAATACTTATAAGGCGTCTAGGTCAACCGGACTCTCCCCCCCCCCCCCCAAAAAAAGAGAGAGAATGAATAAAAGAAGAAGAAAAAAAAGATGTTTTTATTTGGACACTGACAAGGTTATGGCGTTAAGCATCTTATATGGATTTCCTGGTCTTGCCTTATCGAGTTTAAATACTTGGGGACTTTTTTTTTGTCTCTCTCTCCGCTCCCCTCGTGTGTGTGCGTGTTGTGCGGTGTGTGTGTGTGTGTGTGTGTGTGTGTGTGTGTGTGTGTGTGTGTGTGTGTGTGTGTGGTGTGTGTGTGTGTGTGTGTGTGTGTGTGTGTGTGTGTGTGTGTGTGTGTGGTGTGCGTGTGTCGTAATTGTCGTACCTAGTCTGTCTATTTATGTCTCTGTCTCTGTCGAGGACTTGTTTCTGTTTTGTTTATTTTGTCTCTGTCTTCTCTCTCCCCCTCCCCCCCCGTCTCTCCCCTCCCTTCCCTCCTCTCCCTCCTCCCTCCCCCTCCCTCCCTCCCTCCTCTCTCCCTCCTCTCCCCTCCCCCCCTCCTCTCTCTCTCTCTCTCTCTCTCCCTCCTTTTTTTTATCAAGAAGGAAGGGAGAGGGAGAGCATGTTTTACCCAAGACATACAAACACGAGGAACTTGATGATGTCCACACGAGCGATGTTTGCCAATGTTTATCCTGCTCGACCGATGTTTGCCAAAAAACGTCTTGGCAGAATTAGAATTTGCTAATGACATTTTTTTTTCTTCTTCTTCTTCTTTCTTCTTCTTCTTTGAATTTGTTGACTTTTTTTTTTTGAGAGTCGAGGGTTACGTCAGGTCTTCTGTCTTATCTCTTCTTTTCTTCGTTTCTTTTTATCTTAGTTTGCTCCTTTCATCTCTCTTTCGTCTTCTCATTATCCTTCTATTCCTTCCTCTTTATCCTCGTCAGCATCTTTCTTTTTCCTTTTGCATTCCTCCCTCCTCCTCCCTCCCTTCCTCCCTCTCCCTCCCTCCCCTCCCTCCCTCCCTCCCTCTCTTCTCCTCCTACTCGTCAATGCCATCCTCCCCCTCTTCCTCCTCCCTTTCTCCGACACTTCTTCTTCTCCTTCTCCTTCTCCTTCTCCTTCTCCTTCTCCTTCTCCTTCTCCTTCTCCTTCTCCTTCTTCTTCTTTCTTCTCTTCTCTTCTTCTCTTCTTCTTCTCCTTCTTCTCTTCTCTCCTCCTCCTCCCTCCTCCTCTCCCTCCTCCTCCTCCTCCTCTCCTCCTCCTCCTCCTCCCCACGCCCTTCTTAGGAAAATGTGATAAGCATGACCTGCAAGTCCCTTTTGCCTTGCGTGTCCAATGACCCCCCCACCCAGCCCCTCCCCCTCCCTCCCCTCCTCCCTCCCCCCCCCCTTTTTTTTTACCTGTCTACGCTCAGGTGTTTGATCTTCCCTTTTAACTCTTTTATCTTTTTTTTTTTTTTTTTTTTTGCCTTCCTTTACTCAATGAATTTATTATTTTATTTCTTCCATTATTGTATTTTTCTTCTTCTTCAAATCAGTTCTCTTAAAAATATTTCTCATATAAAAAAGCTGCTTCCCTTCTTCGTAAAAAAAATCCCTTCATCGAATTAATAATAATAACAATAGTAATAGTAATAATAATAATAATAATAATTAAAAACAAAAAAAAACACATCAGAAAAAATAGAAATAAAATAAAAACAAAAATAAAAATAAAATAAAAGCAAAAAAATATAAATAAAAACAAAAATAAAATAAAACAAAAACAAAAATAAAATAAAAACAATAAAAAAAATAAATAAAAACAAATAAAATTAAAAAAAAAATAAAAAAAAAATAAAAATAAAAACAAAAAAAGAAAAATAAAAAAAAATGAATAAAAAATTAAAAAAAAAAAAAAATAAAAAAAAAAAAAAAAAAAAAGCTCCACTCAAATATGCAGTCCGCGCCCCCCTGCCCCGCCGGACGCCATCCGCGGCGCCGCCCGAAGGGACTGAGTGAGGACAGAATCCGCGAGCGGCCGATGCAGGTGATGACGCAATCGACACCCCATTCACACCCGCGCCTCGTCGCTAAATTGCTCTCTCGCCTTTTCTGTCTGCTTCTCTCTCTCTTCTCTCTTTTTTTTTTTTTTTCTCTCTCTCTCTTTTCTCTCTGTCTCTGTCTCTGTCTCTGTCTCTGTCTCTTCTCTGTCTCTTGTCTCTTCTCTTGTCTCTTCTCTGTCTCTCTCTCTCCCTCCATCCCTCCCCGTTCTTCTTTCTTTTTTCTCTTCTCTCTCTCTCCTTCTCTCTCTTCTCTCTTTCTTTCATCTTTCTTTCTCTCTCTCATCTCAGTTCTTTCCCATGAATTTTATTCTATTTTTCCCCCTCATCTTAATTCTTAACTAAACCTATTTCTTTTCTCTCTACTTCTTTCTCTCCTTTATTCATTCTTCCCCGCTAAATGGATTCCTTTTTTGCCCTCCCCTTACCCACACAACCCCCCCTTTCTTCCCCTCCCTCTTATCCCCCCTCAGATACCCTCACGTGTCTTAACTTCCTCTTTCTCCTCCTCTTCCCTTCCCCCACTAAACACCTCCCATCCCCCCCTCCCCCTATCCCTTACCTTCATCCTTCGACCACGTTTGGCCTCCGTAGCCCCCCTCCCCCCCTCCATCCTCCTCCCCCCGAAGACGACGCAGAAGCCCCACCCCACCCCAAGGAGCCCCCGCGCCCGACGAGGACTCCTCCCCCAGGCCGGGCGCGGGGTAGGCTCATCCGCCAGCTCGGCCGCCGGGAGATCCAGCGAGTCTTCTGGGTCCCGGCCGAGCTCCTCCTCGCCTCCGAGCACATAAAAGTCACTTACCTAGAGCCATAAAAGCCGCTTTAGCACCTTTAACTAATGCTTGATTAGTCTTACCTAAAGGTTGACAAACGAGTCTCGCATAAAAAAGCCGTTCGCAGTTTAGAATGAGAAGTACACGGGGGAGGGGGTGAGGGTGAGAGGGAGGGGGAGGCATCAAAGCCAGGCAGTCTTACACGGCTCCAACACGCCTGTAGCACATAAAAAAGGGAGAAAATGCGCGAGCAGCAAAGGACGCAGCGGAGAAATTATATACCAAGGGTGCAGAGGACAAGCTGTCAGGCGACACGGCGCTCAGGCCGAGGGGAAGCGAGCGATGCAAGCAGGCCACGCACTCGCCAGCAGGAGGGCGGTGCAGGCGCGGCAAGAAAGAGAAAAGGACTTACTAGGCAGTCGAGTTGCGACACGGGCGTCTTGGACCCGGGCTGGCTGATGTCCCACACCTTGACGCAGCCTTTGCCGCCCGTGTACACGTACTTGGTGGGGTTGCTGATGGTGACGGCGCACACCACCTCGCCGTGGTGCAGCGTGTTGATCTGCCGCGCGTGCCGAGGAATGCCCGGGGCCAACAGCGCGTCGGGCGGGAAGGGCACCGGCGCCAGCTGGCCCTCGCCGCTCACATGGAAGCTGTACGCCCTGCCCAAGACACACGCACGCTACGGTGAGTCACACTCCCACTTGTGTCTGAATTCAGCACGCTCCCACTGTCCCGGGCTGTAGAGTCGGGAACACTTAAGTTTGCCCAGACCAAGGCTACCCCGGCTACTCAACACCCCCCAAGGAACCCGCAAGAATCTCCCTACAACATGAACAATGTTAGTAATGGCAATGCAAGTGAGTGGAGGGCAAACTAGGATATTCACGACTGCACAATCCCTTTATCTCCTTTTGTTCACTGCATATATTGCACTTGTGTCACTGAGGCACTGATCACAGAGGCACTGTTGGCACCATATGTCACGTTCAGGAGGGCAAGTGGGAGGTACTCACGGCTTGCCGCCCTGGAGGGCGTGCAGGGAGGACGTTCGCACGTGCATGTCCAGGGACGAGGGCGGGGCAGCCTGCGGGTGTGCGGGCGGCCTCGGGTACGGGTAGGGCGCAGCGGATCCGGCGGCGGCGGCAGCGGCGGCGGCGGCGGCGGCTGCGGCCTCAGGTAGAGCGTAGCCGGGGGGGTAGGAGGCTACCCCGGGGAGGGGGGCTGCCTTGCCCACGGGCTTGACTGAGCTGGCGCCCGAGGACGTGGGCGTGGGCGTCTTGGAGTTGGGCGTGGCGGGCTTCTCCTCCTTCCGGGCCTGCGGCGTTGACGACGAGCTTCCGGAGCTCCGCGGACTGCGACCAAAACAGACAGTTAGTGGGCGAAGGGACACGGCCGGCGGGCGGGCCGGACAGAAAGGGCGGCCGGAAAGGGAAAGCCTCCTCCTCTGATGCGCTCAACAGTCCTCTCAAGAGTGGAATGAAAACCTATGACCTCTTTTGTCTACTCTGTTCCTCAGGCAATCATCATGATCTCGGAATCACACCTTCACATCCTCTAAACATAAACTCACAAGGGAAAGCAGCGGCTCGGCTCACACACAAAGAATAATAATAATAACACTAATAATAATAACAATAACAATTTGCGGCAAGTCATATCAAACGTGAACACCTGAACTTGACTACAATTGAAACTCATTATGCAGTCTGTGTGTGTGTCCCTTTTTTCCTTTTCCTTGTTCCTCTCCTTTCCTACCTCCCCTTCCCCTCCTTCCCCTCTTCCCTAACTCCTAACTTCTCTTCCTCCCCCTTCCCCTCTCTTCTCCTACCTCACACTTTCCCTCATCACCCACCCCTTACTTCTTCTCCTTCTCCCTACTTCCCTTCGAATACATCTCCTTCCCCTCTTCTAACACCCCCTCTCCCCCCATATCCCGCCCTCCCCCTCTTCCTGGACCAACCCACCTAACAGAGCCCTCTACCCCCTACTTCTCCTTCGCCCCCCTATTTCCCCTCTCATCCTGCCCTTCTTCTTCTACCCTCTTCTTCCACCCCCCCCCACTTCCCCTGGACCAACCCACCTGGAAGAAACTCCTTCCCCCTTACTTCCCCTCTTATCCTGTCCTCCCCTCCTCCTCCATCCCTACTTCCCCTTATCCTCCTCCTCCCTTACCCTTTTCCTCTCTTATCCCTCCCACTCTCCTTCCTTCCTTCCTTACCTTCCCCTCACTCCCCTCCTCCTCCAAATCTACTTCCCCCTTCCCCTCTCCCCTACCCCTTCCTCCTTCCTTCTCCTCCTCCTTTCCTCCCTCCCTCCATCCATCCCTTCCTTAACCCCCCTAACACTCCCCTCCCTCCCTTCCCTCCTTCCCCCCCCCCTCCTCCCTTCTCCCTCCTTCCCTAACTCTCCCTCCTTCCTAACTCCCTCCTCCCCTCCCTCCTTCCCTTCTCTTCCCCCTCCTCCCTCCTCCTCCCCACCTCCCCCCGGGCCAACCCACCTGACAGAGCCTAGGGGCGGGGTCTTCTTGGCGACTCCATTCTCTCGCGGTGACGTGGTTCCGTTGACGGCCGGGCTCACCGAGTCCTGTTCGGATAAGAGATAAAAAAAGACGGTGATTAGGGATGAATGGGGGGGGGGGTGTTGATCGGGATGCTTAAATCTACGTTCAATCTTTTGTTTGCTTGTTTTGTCCTTTTTGTTTGTTTGTTTGTTTGATTTGTCCTTTTATTTGTTTTTGTGTTGTCTCTTTGTGTTTCAATTTTTGGTTTGCTTGTTTCTTGGAGAGATCAAGAGAGAGAAATCAGCAAGAGAGAGAGAGAGAGAGAGAGAGAGAGAGAGAGAGAGAGAGAAGAGAGAGAGAGAGAGAGAGAGAGAGAGAGAGAGAGAGAGAGAGAGAGAGAGAGAGAGAGACGAGACAGACAGAGAGACAGACAGAACAGAGAGACAGAGAAGACAGACAGAGAGATTAAACATCCCCCTCAAGACATCAATTCAGAAAAGGAGATAACACGGAGGCTGTGACAGCAAAGGTGAGAAGGGGGATCCAGACCTTATTGGGTCTTATCTCTGGACCGATTACCTGCCTTGGCCTGAGTAGGGATGGGATGGGGGGGGGGGAAGATAAGGAAGAGGGGAGGAGGAAGATGAGGAGGGAGGGAGGAGAGAGGAAGGGAGGAGAGAGAAGGGAAGGGGGAAGGAGAGGGGAGAAAGAGGGACAGGAGGGAGAAAGGAGGCAGAGGGAAGAGGAGGAAGATGGGGGAGAGAGGAGGAAGGGGGAAGGAGAGGATGGGGGAAGGGTGGGGAGAAAGGAGGAAGATGGGGGGAGAGAGGGAAGAAGATGGTGGTAGGGGTAAGAGGAAGGAAGGGAAGAGGAGGAAGGGGAAGCAGGAGGAGGAGGAAGCAGTGAGATGGATAATGAGGGACACAGACAGAAGATAAAGAAGACCAAAGTAATGCGTTTAAATATGGCTTTATGTGCAGCCACGTCATCCGCAGAAATGTATCCTGACTGTGCGTTTGCGTGTGCGTGGTGTGTGTGTGTGTTGTGTGTGTGTGTGTGTGTGTGTGTTGTGTGTGTGTGTGTGTGTGTGTGTGTGTGTGTGTGTGTGTGTGTGTGTGTGTGTGTGAGTCAGTCAGTCAGTCAGTCAGTCAGTCGTACGTCCGTACATCCGTGTGTACCTGTGTGTGTGTGTGTATCCATGTGCGTGTGTGGACCGACCCCCCCCCGACCCCACTCACAGCGACCGCGGATTCCACTGGATGAACAACACTGTTTAAATTCAATTAGGAGAGCTTGCGAGCCGTGGGGGGGGGGGGAGGCCTCGCAAGCTCTAAGGGGGGGTGGGGGTGGGATTAGGGGGGGTGACTGGGGGGAGGGGGAGAAATTTTTCCAACGTGGAAGGGGGAAGATGAGGAGGAGGAGGAAGGGAGGAAGGAGGAGGAGAGTGGGGGGTGGGGAGGTGGGGGGCGGGGATGGGGGGGGGAGTGTTTACACATTGTTAAAATTCAACCTTGATAACAGTGATAAAATATCATCATTATCTGCCTTCCCGCAGGAGAGAAATCATAAACACGATATCTGAATACACACACGAGCACGCACACACATACACACACACACACACGCACACGCACACATACACACACACACACACACATCGCACACACACTTATATCTCGCATACATACATACATACATATTAGACCACACATATATAAACTACATACATCACAAACATACATATACAACACATATATACAATTACACTATACATAATACATACACACATACACACATACAAAAATACATAACACAAATACATACATACATACATACACACACACATATATAAACACACACGCGCATACATACGCACACGCAGTTAATAAAAAAAAATAAAAAAAAATAAATAACAGGCAAGTGACGTCCAAAACTAATTAAATTGGCCGCCATGGCGCGAACGGGATATTTTAACGACTAATTGAACAGAATAAGACATTTTTGGGCCCGCTGTTTGTCCGCCCCGAGCGTGGGTGGGGGTAGTGGGTGGTGGTGGGGTGGGTGGGGGGAGTGGGGGAAGGTGGAGGGTAACACGTATCTGGATGAGGAAGGAGGGAGGGGGGAGGGAAAGAGGGAGGGAGAAGGGAGGGAGGGAGGGGGGGTGGGAGGAAGGAGGGAGGGAAGGGACAGAGAGGAGAGAAAAAGAGAAAGAGTGAGAGAGAGAGACAGACGGAAAGACAGAGAGAGAAAGAGAGAGAGAGAGAGAGAGAGAGAGAGAGAGAGAAGAGAGAGAGAGAGAAGACAGAGAGAGGGAACAAACAGAGAGACAGAGACAGAGAGAGACAAGAGACAAAGAAAGAGAGAGAGAGACAGAGAAAGAGACAAGAGAGAAGAGAAAGAGAGAGAGACCCCAAGAGGCAAGAGGGGGACAAACAAAGCCACAAAGGCCAAAACCTCAACCCCAACGAACCACAACAATATCAATAAAACGTTCAATTAAAAAAAAAAAAAAAAAACATCCGGGACCTTCCTTTAAAATCCACAACAAAATTAAACGAAAAATAACACCCCGAATATAATGATAAAAAAAAATAATAAAAAAATACGCACGCATATAAGAATGAAACGGAAAAAACGAAACTGAAGATAGAGAAAAAACGAAAAGACGAAACTGAAGAGTAAAAACGAAAAACGAAAAAAAAAACGAAATTGAAGAGAAAAAACGAAAAAAACGAGAGAAAACGAAAAAAAGAAACTGAAAAGAAACAAGAAAAAACAGAGAGAAAACGAAACTGAAGAGTAAATACGAAAAACGAAAAAAAACGAAACTGAAAACAGAGAAAAAAAGAGAAAAAAACGAAAAACGAAAAAAACGGAACTGAAAAAATAACGCAACAAAACCAACCTGAGAATCGTCCACAACCACATGGTGTTCGCTCTTCCCCCCATCTCTATCCTGGAACAGACGAAAAAAGGAGAACGTCAAAACCCAAAAAAAAAACGAAACCAAATCAAGCTAAAACGGAGAAAAAGAAAGAAAAAAAAAAACGTATTTCAAGAACGGAAGAGAACCAACCCCCCCCCCCCCCAAAGAAAAAAATACGGAATTGAAGGAAAAAATCAGAAAAAACAGAAGTTTCACAAAGAAAAAAACCTTCCCATTACCCCCCTCCCTCCCCTCCCCTGCCAAAGAAAAAGGCATCAACCCCCCCCCCCAAAAAACGAAAATGATATAACATGTAAACCTTAAAAATAGAACAAGAAGAAGAGAGGATGAAGGAGAACAGAACAAAGACACAAGAAGAACAAGTCCAGAAAAAAATTATATATATAATATATATATATAAATATAATATATATATATATTATATACATAATATATATATATAATAATATATATCTATATATATATATATAAAATAATATATATATATAATATATATATATATATATATAATATATATATATATTATATATTATATAATCGTTAAGTGAAGTACAATTGGAAAAGAAAATGAAAGCAAGGAAACAAAAATAAAAAATCTAACAAAATAATATAAATCAACTACGAATGCTTATAAAAAGGCAAAGAGAAAAAAAAAACAAGAAAAATACCGGTTTTAACGATTAACGAGTAGAATAATGGATGAAAAAAAACACAAAAAAACAACGTGCGCATAAAATAATAAATAAAAAAGAATAAAATCTCGTCTCGACATCCCGACGAAGAAAAAATCAGAGAAAAATACAAAAAAAATAAATATATTACATACTCGTTGAACTGAAGGTTGTGGAAGCGGATAGGAGAATTAAGGAAAAAAGAAAAAATATGAAAATAATTGTGAAAAGACAAAAAGAAACAAAATCACAATGATTAATGATGATAATGAGATAGTGTCAAGAAGAAAGAAGAAGAAAAGAAGAAGGAAAAGACGAGGAAGAAGGAAAGGAAAGAAGAAGAAGAAGAAAAGAAGAAGGAGAAGAAGAAGAAGAAAAAGAAGAAGAAGAAGAAGAAGAAAGGAGAAGAAAAAGAAGAAGAAGGAGAGGAGAAGAAACTATTGTGATGATATCATTATACAAATAACAAAAAAATATCCAAAAACACTAGAAACGGGATATGAGAAGAAAAATATATGTTAAATAAAAATAAAAAACACCACAGTTATCGCACGACGAAGGAAAACAGGGATACGAAAAGATACCCAATAATCGAAACGGGAAGCAGGAAGGAGACAGAGAGAGAGAAAGCAGAGAGAGAGAGAGAGAGAGGAGAGAGAGAGAGGAGAGAGAGAGAAGAGGAGAGAGAGAGAGAGAAGAGAGAGAGAGACGAGAAGAGAGCAGAAAGAAAGAAAGAAAAGAAAGAAAGAAAGAGAGAGAGCGAGAGAGAGAGAGAGAGAGAGAGAGAGAGAGAGGAGAGAGAGAGGAGAGAGAGAGAGAGACAGAG
>NW_020870248.1:701945-704736 GCF_003789085.1 Penaeus vannamei | reverse complement strand
GAGAAAATCTAATAATCGTCCAAGAAAAATATATTTCATTTATTTCATTTTTTTCCCTATTACTCCTACCTTGTGAATCTAAATAGATGGATTAGAACTACGATAGTTAACAAACAATATCAAATTTATTCATTTATCTATCCAAAAGAGAAACACAAGCACCAGCGATACAACGAAGTAGAGACAAGACATTAAAACTAAAATAACACATTCGGAGGGAAATGCACTACAGAGGTGCTGTGACGGGGATCCGAACGCGCGGCGGAAGGGAGAGAAAGGGGCGCGGGACGAGGCAGACCTTCCGCTGGGCCTCCACATTCCGTGACACTAGGTCTGATGTCGAATATATATATACATACATATATGTATATATATACTTAAATATGCATATATATGTGTGTGTTTATTCCTTTATTTATTCAATAATTAATTTATTCATTTTTATGCATGCGAGTGTGCGCATCTACATAAGCACACGGTTACGTTAAAAAAATAAGCACGCATACATACATTCATGTGTGTGTATGTATATATATATATATATATATATATATATTATATATAGAGAGAGAGAGAGAGAGAGAGAGAGAGAGAGAGAGAGAGAGAGAGAGAGAAAGAGAAATAGAAAGATATAGATAAATAGATAGGTATAGCTAAATAGATAGATATAGATAAATAGATAGGTATAGTTAAATATAGATAAATATAGATAAACAGATAGATATAGATAAATATAGATAAATAGATAGTATAAATATAGATAAATATAGGATAAGATAACAGATAACAGATAGATATAGATAAATATAGATAAATAGATAGGTATAGATATATAGATAGATATGATAAAAAGCGGAAAAGTATTAGAGCAGATTCTGAACACTGTGCTTCCCCGCTTTCCTTTTAATTCTGCCCATTTCCTATGATGAGTAGATTACTGTATACCAGCCAATACCATCATCATTACTTTAATTGATAATTACGAGATGAATAGTGTAGTACAGGGATTTTTTAAAAACATTTATGGGGTGAATGAATACAACTGTATCTTTAGTAGATATGTAATGAAAAGAAATATATTTCTGATCGAGAAATATATATTAGCAACATTACTGCTTATTCCTTTAACCACAAATTTCGACAAATAAATGTGCACTTGCAAGCGAGAGTGGCAACACCTGTAAATAAAGTATTTGACTCACCAGTAATATCGAAATACGTATTCAAATGGGATTGTCGATTTGGAAGTCTGTGAAGAGTATTGATGATAACGATAATGGCAACAGCAGTGGGCATGCAGCAAAATAAGACGAAAAGAAAGAAAAAAGGGCTAGTGCTTTATATTTTTTCCAGGATCTCTCTTCACCATAATGCTTAGTTGAGATAAGAAGGTAGATTTTTAGTGATTGGACATATTTCAGTGCAATGGTAGGTATACAATAACGTATGTAATATAACATACACGTGTACTGTAAGTGTGCTCGTAAAAACTACAATCTACTAGTGAAATTAACAAAATTTATCTGTCTCTGGTGTAGTGGTTAGCACGGTCGCCTCTTACGCGACAGACTCGGGTTCAATGCCCGACGGATAATACATGCATCTAATTTTTATTTTTATTTTATGTTTGCATCTCTATCTACTTCGCTTCCGTTCCATATATCTTTCTACTTTTGCTTCTGTCTCTTTCTCCGGTGTTTACAATGCGAAGAAGGAGTTGGAGTTTCTGATGTAATTTTTGTTTGTTTTGTTGTTTGTTAGTTTAAGCGCGTTTTCGTGATTTTGCTGTTCGTCCTCTCGTAATCATGTGACTGTATTAGTGAGATGAGAAGCAAAGAATTGGTGGAGGAGGAAGAGGACGAACACGGGATGAAGACAAAGAAAATTCAGGACGGAGTAGAAAATTTGGAAGGAAGGAAAGAGGCAAAAGAAAAAGCAAATTTTGATTATCTTGCTTAGCGTTATCATCGTTCCACTTTGCCTACTTCAGATAAGAAATACGACTTCACAGAAGAGGAGAATGACCTCTCTTTTTGAATGGTAGCCTGATAATTACCTTTATATTTGGAAAGGTCAGTTGCCACTGTACTTCACAGTGTCATGAAATAAATGAATACTACTTATGGTCCGTCATGAAATAAAAAAATAAAAATAGGCAAACCAGGCAGGACAGCTACCAAGGTAATAATTGTAATATTATATATAAATAATGATATACATCAATACTACTACTATTGCATTGTGACAGTTGGATCATGTGCTAACCATGTCTATTTTGTATGAGATACAATTCTTGTTTACATTTTATTTTATTCTCTCTTCTCATGAAACTATTTTTTTCAGCTATATGTATATATATATATATATATACATATATATACATATATATACATATATATAATATATATATATGCCATTTGGTATATCATATATTTCATTCGATTTTCAAAACGAGAATTCTTTTAAACATACTGAGAAAGCATGTAATTTCATAGCGATTTACAGTTGCATATTGATTTATATTTATCTTCGAAACAAACTGCGGTTGGATAAGAACCTTTACTTCAACAGAAAGTTTGAAAATATGAAAGGTGTAACGAGGAATTTATTTTAAACATTTGTGGGGTGAAGAAACGTAATTATATAATTTTAATAGATATGAAAGGTAACGTTATTTGAAATCGAGGGATATATTAATAACTTATTACTGCTGACTCGCTTGACCACAAATTTCGACAAATGAATGTAGACTTGCAAACGAGAGTGGTAACACCTGTAAATAAACTATATT
>NW_020870248.1:656945-689445 GCF_003789085.1 Penaeus vannamei | reverse complement strand
ATGATGGTCACAGAAGTAACCATGTTTGACCAGATCATGGAGAAGATCAACTCTCTAGTCGCAGAAGTACGGGAGTACAAGGAGCAGAATGATGCCCGACTACAGCGCCATGAAGAGGCCCTTGAACATCGCATGCAGGAAGGCGCTCTAGATCAAGAACAGCAAGCAGACAGTAACCTCCATCAGCCACAGGAGAGAGAACTAAACCAGGAAGATCCATTTCAGCAACTCCGTTGCCAGCTGGAGGAACGCAACAGGGAGCTGGAGGAGACCCGCCTTCAACTACTGCGGACAAACACTGCGCCTGTGCCTGTGGTAATACCCGAAACAGGAAATTCAGGAGCTCCGCGCCAGCTAGAGGAACAGAACAGGGAGCTGGAGGAGACCGCCTTCACTACTGCGGACAAACACTGCGCCTGTGCCTGTGGTACATACCCGAAAAGGAAATTCAGGAGCTCCGCCCAGCTAGAGGAACAAACAGGGAGCTGACTGAGGCCCGCCAACGACTACAGGGGTCAGGTGTTGCACCTGCACCCATGGAATGTACCGAAGACAGAGAGATTCAAGAGCTTCGTCGTCAACTTCAGCAGCGGGACCAGGAGCTAGCAGAGGTCCGCCGTCTCACCCCCTCAGTACAACATACCATGACTAGGTGTCAAGACCACCTTCAGCAGCCTCCTGTCATTAATGGAAGCCGCTCTCCTCTTCAGCCTCTTCCTCGGAGCCGCCCCCACATGCCAGTACCAGAGCAGCAGCTGTATCTTGAACGTCAACACACGTATGACCCACAAACATCCCTGCCACAGCAGTTCCAGCCAAGGTCTTTGCCTCAGTGTCCCCAGTCAGCACATCCTTCGTCTCAGTTGTCTGGCACACCATTTTCCTATGTGTTCACGAGGGAAACTGTCCCACACTTCAAGGGGGATACTTCTGCCTCACAGCCGCTCAAAAAGAACCAAGCAATAGAGAGTTGGATTCGGACAATTGAGAACATTGTGAAGCCAGCCACATCAGAGATGTTCATTCAGGCAGCACGGGCAAACTGCAGAGGTCCAGCCGAGCTAATCATTAATTCCCCTCTCTTCGACTCAATCACAGAATGGTACACATTCAAGGCAGCTCTCCGTAGTAAGTTCCGAGGTACCTACACCTCCTCGGACTTCTACAAGGTTCTGTACGACATCCGGATGACACCAAGCCAGGCACCAATGGACTTCTTTTTGCAGTTGGAAGGGCACGTCTACCAGGGATACAGGGATCACCGCGAGGCTATTGGTGATCCATCCGAACTAGTGAAGAGGGTCTTCCTGAGTGGCATCCCCGCATGGCTCCAAGACTTCCTCTCTGTTAAAGAAGATGGTAGCCCAACCCAGATAGCCGAAACAGCACAGTGCATCTGGAATTCACGCAATGGCATAAGGCATAGTGATACTTCACCAGCAGAGGAAAATCCCTACCACCCTAATCGCCCTCCATGGGGTCGGGATTTGTATGCTATGCCGGTAGCTGCTGAGCGTTCCAGTCCACCTTATCATCGACCACCTGTTAAGGAGAGGTGCTGTGAGCATCATCGTGTAAGAACTCACGGTACATCTGAGTGCAGAGCCAAGGCTGAGATCCTAGATCCACAGTCTCCGCGACGACGATTGCAGAGGTCCAGGACATTTGGTGAGAGATTGCCCCTTTTGTGAGCGCCAGGGTGACCAAGCTCCAGGAACCGCTGGCAGGTTCGATCCAAAGAGCACCTCACGTGGAGACGTTACCCCTCAAGAGGGGAATGGCAGTGACAGGGCCTACCGGATGGCCAGTTGCGGAACTCAATGTTAGGGTTCTACGTCCGCTGCTTTATTGATACAGGATCCAAAGCTACAATTATTAAACCCCAAGCTCTCAAGCAGATTGATCCTCATAACTACGTACATCGGAGGAAGACTTTCAGTATTCTGCGAGGCGTGTCTGGTCAACCAATCAACACCCTGAGTGAGGTAACCCTTGTTTTCTGCTTTAACTCAGACCTTGAAATGCACCATACGATCACTGTGTGAGATGTACAATTAGACCTTGAAATGCACCATACGGTTCCTGGAAACATACTCCTGGGGATGGACTTTTTGAGAAGAACCACCTTTACGTCCCAGGATGACAGCGCCTGCCTGACTTTAGAAGGCCAGGAGTTTCATGTGAATTATAGATGCCCAATCCCTGCAGCTAAGTGTAGTGAGAGTGACCACACCAGATGTTCCAGAGAATGCTGAAGAGAGCCACTTTTCCCCGTCTCGCTTGTCACCACCCGACATCTCTTCTGCTGTGCACCTTTACAGAACCACAGTGCTTCCACCACACATTGGGCATTTCTTGGAGGGTGTAGTGGCAAGGTCTTGCTCAGATGATAGGGACGTTTTGTTTACACCGCAAGTAACAGCTGTGTGCATATCACCGTTTGTGCTGAGTAATGTTTCTAGACGGCGATGCCCTGTGTGGGCAGTCAACAGCACAACAAGGCCAATTCGATTAACACAGGGGACATGTTTGGGGATGATATTTGCTGTCGAGGCTGTTTTTACGGCAGAAACCTCAGCCCCTGAGACTTCCGACTCCAATGCCTGTAACTCTGCTTGTCCAGATTTGAGTGATGACCAAAGGGAAGATGAGGATTTCCAGTGGGAGGAAGACCAGTTTGACAGAACCTTCGGTACAGAGGATTTTGGTTATGGCAGCACTGCTACTGATGTTGCTGATGATCTTCCGCCATCACAAACCCTTGCTGCAATCGAAGCTATTAATATCCCAGATTACCCATTGCCCTTAAAGACTGAATACCAGATGCCTGATCTGGATCACCTAGGCGAAGATCAACGCCAGGGGTTGCTGAGTCTTCTGTGTAGCTACAGTACCCTTTTTGATGGAGGTGAGGATGCTGTGGGCCACATCCCAGGCATTCAGCACAGGATTGATACAGGGCAAGCAACACCTGTATGTACCCGCCAGTGGCGTCTCCCGCAAGCAACCCATCAAACAATATGTAAGCAGTGTGATGCCATGCTCAAGAATGGTGTCATTGAATCTTCAACTTCACCGTGGTTGAGCCCTGTTGTCCTGGTGAAGAAGAAAGACGGGTCACTTAGGTTCTGTGTGGATTACAGGAATTTGAATGCAGTAACAGTGATACGTTCCCTCTGCCAAGAATTGATGAGCTTATTGATGAATTAGGCCCATCCGATACGTTCACCACTCTGGATGCAAGGGCAGCGTATTGGAGTGTCGAGGTTCATCCTGAAGACCGCCCAAGACAGCATTTAGCAATGGCTATAGGCTTTTTCAGTTTCGGAGGCTACCCTTTGGCCTCAGTACTGCACCTACCACTTTCCAGAGGACAATGAATTTCATATTGTCATCTGTTCTAGAAGAAACCCTGCAGCTGCTGGCAGCAGCTGGATTGAAGCTGAACATAGAGAAGTGCAAGTTTGCCGCAACCACAATCAACTTTCTGAGTTTCACCATATCTCCCAAAGGTGTATCACCTCATCAAGATAAAGTTGCAGCTATTTTAGCAACACCTGCACCGCGAACTGTTAAGGAAGTCCGTCGATTTTTGGGTGCTACAGGCTTTTTTAGGAAGCATATAGAAGGATACGCAACCAGCGCAGCTCCACTTCACCTCCTCTTAAAGAAAGGCCAGAGTTGGAAGTGGGAGAAAGCCCAGCAACAAGCATTTGAAGAACTGAAAAGGCGTCTGGCATCAGCTCCAGTTCTGCGACAGCCAGACTTCACACAACCCTTTGAGCTACACACAGATGCAAGTAGTATCGCTTTGGGAGCAGCTTTAATCCAACGAGATCACGATGGTACACTGCATGCTATTGCATACTATAGTAGGAAGCTACGCGACCCTGGAACTCATTATCCAGCCATCGACTGTGAGGCATTAGCGGTTGTTGAGGGCGTTAGGGTCTTTGATTTGTATTTATATGGCCGCAAGTTTTTGATCTACTCACACCATTGTCCTCTTGTATACATATTTAAACATAGAACAAAATCACTACGGATGACCAGGTATGCCCATGATCTGTCTTATCACGACTTCGAGATCAGGTATAAAGAGGGGCCCACCAACTACGTCGCTGACTTCCTGTCGCGACAAATTGCTGCCATAGATGTTTGGGAGCTGTCATCACAAGAACTTGCTCTGGAGCAACGCCAGGATCCTGCACTTCAAGATATCTTATCCTATCTAAGTGATGGCACTGTACCTAAGAAAAGCCTCCAGTTTCCCTCTCTGACTTCGAGATGAAAGATGGAGTCCTGTACCGGCTGTTACACCAGCCAGATAAGATTGTGTACCAGCTGTGTGTTCCGGAAAGATTGCGTGACTCGGCATTGAAAGTGGCTCATACTCCACCTCTAGCAATGCATCCCGGTATACATCGGACATATGAGAATCTGCGGAACATGTTTTACTGGCCCAATATGCTACGTGATGTCCGCCAGTACGTTGAACATTGCCTTATGTGTCAGCAGTCAAGAGGGGTCACCCAACATGTTCCAATGGCCGATGCACCTCTAGCTCTTTATCCACTGGAACGTGTGCCATTGGACATTCTTGACCTGTGCCAGGCACCCATGAGATGGGCATTAACTGTCTTAGACCAACTTTCTCAGTTCATTCAGATCATCCCACTCCGAGATATAACAGCCTCTAGAGTACATCATGCCTTCCTTGACCATTGGATAACATACTTTGGCCCACCTCGCGTCATCCAGACTGATAATGGCCGGCATTCACTACTTTTGTGTTGCTGAGCTAGTGGACATGTTACGAGCTTCACATATCTTCACCATCTGATATCACCCCCAGGCCAATGGACTTGTGGAACGCACCAACAGTGTTGTCAAGGCAGCTCTACGATTGGTGGTAGGAAATCGACCTAGGGACTGGCACAAGTATATACCTCAACTACGACTCGCCCTCAATTCTGCTATTCATCGTACAACAGGGGAGCAACCCCTCTACCTCCTAACAGGTCGACATGCATACTTTCCCGTAGGTCTCACAAATGATGCAGTTTTCGGTGATATCATTGCATTCCAAGAAAGACTTAAGATAGCTCGCCGGGCAGCTGTGATGGCTTCCAGGGCTTCCCACGAAACTGAGAGGGCATACAACAAGCGAGCCAAAGGGACCTTTGCTCCTGAAGAAGGGAACCTTGTTTGGTTTAAGGAGAAGGTGCCACGTCCCCTGGGTCCTAGATGGCTAGGGCCTGCCCGGATCTCTAAAAGATTTGGTCCAGTGTCGTTTGAGGTGCAACATCTGGACTCTGGCAAGGTTGTGAGGGCTCACCTTAATCATTTACGCCCTTATCACCCACCACAAGAGTTGTCGTATCCTGATGACAATATTGATCCAGAGGAAGAGGAAGAGGCGCCTTCTGCACCTGATGATCCTTGGGTGGCCATCCTCACAACCTGTGTGCGTGATTTCATAACCTGTGAGCCAGCCACAATCAACGGGGATGACAACTAGGGACCTAGGTCCAGTACGCCCAGGCTATGTGCCATGCTGAATCAAGGGTTGCTGTTACTTCGATGCGCTAGGGACCTTGGTCCAGTACGCCCAGGCTATGTGCCATGCTGGATCAAGGGTTGCTGTTACTTCGATGCGCTAGGGACCTTGGTCAGTACACCAGGCTATGTGCCATGCTGGATCAAGGGTTGCTGTTACTTTGATGCACTAGGGACCTTGGTCCAGTACGCCCAGGCTATGTGCCATGCTGGATCAAGGGTTGCTGTTACTTTGATGCGCTAGGGACCTTGGTTTGGTACGACCAGGCTTTGTGCCATGCCAATCAAGGATTGCTGTTAGCTGTGTGCTGTAGGGACCTTGGATTAGTACGACCAGGCTTTGTGCCATGCCGACTAAGGATTGCCGTTAGCTCAACCAACTAGGGAGCTTGGTTCCAGTGCGCCCTTGGCTGTGTGCCACACTGGATCAAGCAAGGCTGTTAGCTGTGTGCTAGGGAGCTTGGACTCAGTGCGCCTTGGCCGTGGGCCACGCTGGTTCAAGTGCTGCTGTTAGCCTGCTGTAGGGACTCTACTGTCAGTGCGCCCTTGGCTGTGTGCCACACTGCAGTAGAGATTGCTGTTCATCTGTTGGTTCCACTGCACCACGTTGTGTCCTGGGAGTGTTGAGACCGTCCAGATGTTACCAGTATCTCCTGATTTTTGTTTTATGGTGATGGGATATTTATTTAATATTACTGTTCTTTTATGATCACCTGTCAAACTTATGTCCGCTCCTTTGTGTGTGTCAGGACTCAGGCTTGCTTTTATCTTCCAGGTCTCCGCTGTTCGCTTCGACCCAGAGCGGGGGAGGAATTCTGTAAGGTGGTCTTGGATGCTGCATCTCATCCTCTTCGCTCTCCCGCTCTGACTGCCGTGTTGGAGGATTGTCTGTTATGTGTCTCACCTCGGTTTTGGGTTGTTTTTTCTCGTTTTTATTGACTTTTATTGTTTTATTTTAGTATCCCCTTTTTATTGTGTGTTTCTCTTAACATTTTTATTTATGATTTAACAACGAGACATTTTAATGACCCTTTTATCATCAGCTTTTATTCATTTTAGTTTATAACATTCAGTTAAGTTTTAAGGTTTCGTATTTACTTAGTTTCCATTTTAAGTTGTAGGGGAAGCATTTTTACGTAAAGTGTTCTAAGAGAATTCTAAGAGTGTCTTGATGAACTGGGGTCCCCCCTGGGTTAGACGGATCACACTACACTACTACTATGATTATCATTATCTTCATTATTATTGTTGTTATTGTTACTATTGTTATTATCATCATTATTCCTTTCTTACTATTATCACCACCATTGTTATTATATTCATCTTTACTACTGTTATTGTTGTTATTATTGTTATTATCATCATCATCATCATTATTAATGATATCATTATCGTTGTAATCATTACTTTTATCATTACAATTATCATTGTTATCATCATTATCATTATCTTTTCATTATTATCATCATCATAATCATTATCGTTGTTTTTAATATTTTCATAATTATTTTCATTATTACTGATATTAATATCTTTATCATTATCATGGAACATTTTTTATATTAATATCATAATTATCATTACCATCACCATTATCACTCCCTCATCCCCTCTTTCTCTCCCCATGATCCTATGAGTCATTTTTCTCCCCTACCCTACGCCTCCCTTCTACCCCCCCCCAAGGATTCAATTCGCACTTCCTTTAGTTGATAAGTGATTTTCTCCCTCTCTCTCTCTCCAGTTATTTTATTTTCTTCTCCTTAAGCTCTTTCTCTTGTCTTTCCTCCCTTTCCTCCCCCCCCCTGCCGCTCCTCCTCCCTCTCTCCTTCCCCTTTGCTTATTTAAAAGTTTTCTCTCTCTCTCTCTCTCTCTCTCTCTCCTCTCTCTCTCTCTCTCTCTCTCTCTCTCTCTCTCTCTCTCTCTCTCTCTCTCTCTCTCTCTATCGCCTCCTTTCCAACCTTCTCCGTTTCCCTTTTCATTTAACACATTTTCTTTCTACTCCTTCCTTCTCATCAACGCATCTCCCCCCAAAATGCATTTCCTCTTCCTCTTCATTCTTCTCCCCCCTCTAACTTTCCTCTTCTTTTTCTTCTTCTTCCTCTCCTCTAAACCTCTCCCTCTAAACCTCCTTTCCCCCTCTTCTTCCTCCCTCCTCTTCTTCTCCCTCCTCTCCCTTCCCCATTCACCGCCTCCCCTTTAACGAACTCCCCCCCTTCCCCTCCCCTCCCCTCCCCTTCCGTGCATTAACCCCCCCTCCTTTCCGGCGTGATATGCAGATGAGATGGAACCGCACAAATGTTATTACATTTATCGGATCATGTAGTGCGATAACCCGCGCTTACCGCCGCCGCCGCCTCCGCTATCATCGCTGCCAACGCTCTTCGCTTCTCTCATCACCGCTACTCTTTGCTACTCTGCCGCCCCGCCACCGCCGCTACCTCTGTTATCGATACTATCGTTCTTTGCCTCTGCTCTGTCGCTACCCTGTTGGGGTTACCGCTGCTATATTCCGCTACGCCAATATTTCCTGCTATAGTCCGCTACGACATTAAAACCATATCGCTCGTTGGTACACGCTACACCCCGTCCTCCGCCGCTACCACACAAAAATCCGCTACGCCGCTAAACCCCGTCCCCTGCCGCTAAAAAACGAAAATCTGCTACGCCGCTACACCATACAACCCGCCGCTACAATTAGCTAACAGCTACACCCAGTCAACCACCGCCTTCCTCCGCTACAGCCCGCCACCCACGTTAACCTATCGCTATAATCCGCTACCAACAACTAGCAACCAAACACTGCAGTACCCGACACCCACCGTTAACCCCCCCCCCGCTGCAACCCACCGTGACTCCGCTACATACGCTACTTCCCTCCCCTCCTCCCTCCCCCTCCCTCTCCTCCGCCTCTACAACCCTTTCCCACTTCTACTTACACTTCCCCTCCTCACACTCCCCAGACGCCCTACCCCACCTATCCCCACTTCCCCTCTCCCTCCCCTCCCCTCTCCTATCCACCCCTCCCTCTTTCCCACTTCCCCACCCCACCTATCCCCCACTTCCCTCTCCCTCCCCCTCCCTCCTATCCATCTCCCTCTTTCCCACTTCCCCACCCCTTTCCTACCCTCATTTTTTCCCTCCCCCCCTTACCCACCTCCCCCTTTCCCTATCCTTTCCCTCCCCCTCCCCCTCTACCCTCCTTCTGTACACCCAACCCCCTTCTTCTCCTCTTCCTTCCCCTTCACCCACCCTTCCCTTCCCTTCCCCCCTTCCCCCCTTCCCCTTCCCCTTCCTCCTTTCCCTCCCCCTTCCCTTCCCTTCCCCTTCTCTCCCCCCCCTTCCCGCCCTTCCCTTCCCTTCTCCTTCCTTCCCTTCCCTTCCTTCCCTTCTCTCCCCTTCCCCCCATTCCCCTTCCTCTCCTTCCCTTCCCCAACCCCATTAAAATTCTATTCCCCCTCACTCCCTCCCCTCCACCCCCCCCCCGGCCGCCGAAAATCTGCCAAGCCATCCATCAATTTGATTATTCTGGCGCGAACGCTGACAGGGATCGTAATGGCGCTATCTGCTGTCATCTCTCAATTAGCGGACAATGAACGAGTTTCTGTGGGGCCCTTCTGAGGGGGGGGGGGCGAGGGGCTGCGTTGGGGGTGGGTGGGGAGGGAGGGGGTGGTTGTTTGGTTGTTTGTTTTTTTTTTGTTTGTTGTCTTTTTCTTTATTTTTTCCTTTTGTCTTTTTTTCATTTGTTGTCTTTTTTCCTTTGTTGTCTTCTTTCCCTTTGTTTTTCATTTGTTTTTGTTTTTTTCTTTGTTTATTTTTCATTTGTTTGTTGTTGTTTTTCTTTTGTTTGTTTGTTGTCTTTTTCCTTTGTTTTTTTCGTTTGTTTATTGTCTCTTTTCCTTTTGTTTTTTAATTTGTTTGATGTCTTTTTATCTTTGTTTTTTCCTTTGTTGTCTTTTTCGCTCGTTTGTTCCTTTGTTTGTTTGTTCGTCCTCTCATTCAATCGTTTATCTTTGGTTTGTTTAAAAGGGGGTGAGGGGATGGGGGGGAGGGGTAGAAGGAGAGGAGGGAGAGGGAGGGGGAGAATAAAGAGGTAGGGGAGGGGGTAGGAATAAGAAAGTAGGGGGTGAGGGAAGAGTGGGATGGAAGGGGATGGAGGGGAAGAGGAAGAAGAGAAGAAGGGAGAGGAAGTAGGAGAAAGATTTTTTTTTGTCTCTTCCCCTCTCTCCCACTCCCCAGACGTTCTACCCGACTTCCTCCTTCCACTTCCTTCTCCCTCCCCCTTCCTCCACCTTCCTCCCCCTCCCTCCTATCCACCCAACCCTTCCCTCCCTTCCATTACCCCTTCCACCTTCCCCTCTACCCCCTCCCTCCTATCCACCTCAACCCCCTTCCCCTTACCCCCACCTCCTCCCCTTCCCTCCCCTTCCTCTACCCCCTTCTTATAAGTTTTACTGATGATTTTTTTTTTTTTTTTTTTTTTTTTTTTTTTGCGATGACAGAGTTTGAGAGAGGGAAGGAAGGAAGGAGGGAGAATAGAGGAACAGAAAGAGGAAAAATAGAAGAGGAAAGAAAGGAAGGAGGGAGGATAGAGGAGCCGAAAGGAAGGAGGGAAGGTAGAATAATAGAAAGAGGGAGACTAGAAGAGGAAAGAAAGGAAGGAGGGAGGATAAGAAAGATAGATAGAGAGACGAAAGTAAGGGAGGAAGAATGGAAAGGATGAAAATAGGAAAAGGGAGTGACAGGAAGAAGGAAAGAGAGACGGAAGGAAGAAATTGGTTAAGAGAAGGAAGAAAGGAGGAAGGGAGAGAAAAATACGGAGAATAAGAAAAAAACGAAAACGAGAAGATATATTGAAAGAAAACAGAGAAAACAATGAAAAAGCATAGAAGGGAAGAAAGAAAGAATAAAAGAAACGAAAGGAGAGATAGAAAAAAGAGCGAGAGAAAAAAGGGAATAACGAAAGAAAAATAAAAACAAAAAAAGTAGAGGGAGAAAAAAACAGTAAAGAAAGAGAAAAAAACGAAATGAGAGACAAAAAAAAACACGAAAAGCGGAAGAAAGAAAGGAAAAAAAGAAAACATAAAAAAAAAAACGAAAGGAGAGAGAAAAAAGAAAAAATGCGAAAGAAAAAAAGAAAAAATAAACGAAAGGAGAGAGAGAAAAAAAAGGGAATCGAAAGAAAGGAAGGAAGAAAGAGAGAGCTAAAGAGGAAGGGAAGCAGGCCATGGTTCACTTCATCCATTACTCGCGGGAAGTGAACCGGGAGAGATTTTCGGGATTACTTTGGCCTCGCTGGGGTGGTTACTCCCCCCCCCCCTCCGTCTCCCCTTGTTTATGTATATTTCTATATCTTCATGTCATTAATATTATTGTTGTTATTATAGTGTTATTATTATTATCCTTCTTTTTTCCTATTATTTTCCTTCTCTTTCTTCTCTTCTAGAGAGAGAGAGGGGGGGGGAGAGAATCAGAAAGAGAGAGAGAGGGAGGGAGAGAATAAGGAGAGAAGAGGGGGGAAAGAGAATAAGAGAGAGAGAGGGAGGGGGAGGGAGAGAGAATGAGAAGTGGGGGGAGAAGTGAGAGAATGAGAGGGGGTGGGGGAGAGTGAGTGAGTGAGAGAGAGGGGTGAGAGTGAGTGAGTGAGAGTGGAGAGAAGAGAGTGAGGGAGAGAATGGGAATGAGAGTGAGTGAGTGAGAGAGAATGGGAATGAGAGAGTGAGTGAGTGAGAGAATGGGAATGAGAGAGTGAGAGTGAGAATGGGAATGAGAGAGTGAGTGAGTGAGAGAATGGGAATGAGAGAGTGACTGAGTGAGAGAGAGAATGGGAATGAGTAAGTGAGAGAATGGGAGAGAATGAGGTGAGTGATGGAATGAGATGAATGAGTGAGTGAGAGAGAATGGAATGAGTGAGTGAGAATGGGAGAATGAGAGTGGAGAGTGAAGAGAATGGGAATGAGAGAGTGAATGAGTAAGTGAGTGAGAGAGAGGAGTGAGGAATGGGATGAGAGAGTGAGTGAGAGATGAGAGGAGAGAATGGAATGAGAGTGAGTGAGTGGAGAGAGTGGGAATGAGAGATGAGAGAGTGAATTGGAGATGAATGAGAGTGAGAGAGATGGGAATGAGTGAGTGAGTGGGAATGAGAGTGAGAGAATGGGAATGAGAGAGTGAAGAGTTGAATGAGACAGAGTGAGGATGAGAGAATGGGAGATGAGTGAGAGAGAATGGAGAGTGAGTGAGAGAATGGGAATGAGAGAGAGACAGAGTGGGAGGAGAGAGAGAGAGATGAGAGAGTGAATGCGGGAGAGTGAGTGAGAGAATGGAAATGAGAGAGTGAATGAGTGAGTGAGAGAATGGGAATGAGTGAGAGAGAGAGAGAGAGGAGAGCGAGAGAGAAGAGAGGAGGAGAAGAGAGGGAGAGGGAGAGAGAGAGAGAGAGGAGAGAGAGAGAGAGAGAGAGAGAGGGGGGGAGGTGAGAGAGAGAGAGAGAGGAGGGGGGGGAGAAAGAGAGAGAGGAGGGGAGAGAGAGAGGAGGGAGAGAGAGAGAGAGAGAGGGAGAGAGAGAGAGGAAGAGAGAGAGAGAGAGAGGAGGGGAGAGAGAGAGGAGAGAGGAGAGAGAAAGAGAGAGAGGAGGGGGAGAGAGGGAGAGAGAGAGAGAGAGGGGAGAGAGGGAGAGAGAGAGAGAGAGGAGGGAGAGAGTATGTCTGTCTCTGTCTCTCTCTCTCCCCTCTCTCTCTCTCTCTCCCTCCTCTCTCCTCTCCCCTCCCTCCTCTCTCTCTCCTCTCTCTCTCCCTCCTCTCTCTCTCTCTCTCTCTCTCTCTCTCTCTCTCTCTCTCCTCTCTCTCTCTCTCCCCTCCTCTCTCTCTCTATCTGTCTGTCTCTGACAGAGAGAGAGAGAGAGACTGTCTCTCTCTCTCTGTCTTTCTCTCTCCTCTCTCTCTCTCTGTCTGTCTCTCTCTCTCTCTCTGTCTGTCTTGTCTCTCTACAGAGAGAGAGAGACTGTCTCTCTCTCTCTGTCTTCTCTCTCTCTCTGTCTCTCTCTCCTCTCTCCTGTCTGTCTGTCTCTGTCTGTCATTTTGTCTCTCTCCCTCAGAGAGAGAGACACACAGAGAGAAAGAGAGACAGAGACAGAGAGAGAAAGACCAGCTTTCACACGGCCGACAACCCCGCTCACTTGATAATCATCATAAACAAAAAGTGTCCCACACACACCTAACCATAAACACCTCCCTCCCCCTCCCCTCTCCCCTCTCCCTCCCCGCCTCTCCCCTCTCTCTCTCTCCCTTCACGGATAATGACATAACCCCGCGGACACAATATTGTCCCCTCACCCCCCCCACTCCCTCTCCTCCCTTTCCTACAGACAGACACACTCCTCACTCCCAATATCTACCCTCCTCCCCCCATCTTCCCCATTACCCTTCTACCTCTCTCCCTCTCCCCCTCTCCCCTCCTACCTACCGCCTCCTCCTCTCTTCCCGTCTCTCCCTCTTTCCCCTCTCCTCACCCCTCCCCCTCTCCCCTCTCCCTCCCTTCCTCTCCCCTCCCTCCCCCTCCCCTCCCCTCCTCTCTCCTTCTCCCCCCCCCCTTACCGCATCGCAGACATGTTCGACAAGGCGACATGGCCTCTGAGGGGATTTATGGACGAGGGGAAGGGAGGAGGGGAGAAAGGGGAAGGAGGGGAGAAGAGGGGGTGAGGAGGCTTATTGTAATTGATAACCCCGAGATTGTGGCTGTGAGGGGAAGGGTGATGAGGAGGAGGCGGCGGTGTCAGGATGAGGGGTAGGCCAGAGGGGAGAGGGAGAGGCGTAGATGAAGGGGAAATGAGGAAATAGTGAGGAATAAAGAGGGAATGAATGATAATGTAGTAGGAATGGGGAACGGCGTTAGAGGGAGCGGCGGAATCAAGTGAAACATGGCCATCACTAACTTTGAGAAATCATGAGGGGAAACTGTGAGGGTAAAACAACAACCAAAAGAAAAAAGTGAGGGGAACTAACAACGATAAATAAGCTAATGTTACGCAGATAAAGACTTATATACGACTTGTAGGGAACCACCCCTCATATCTTCCCTTCTGTGCGGATTAATACACATCGAGGTTAAATGAAAACAGATCGAGTGTTAACTACCGCCGCCATGACAGAGGGATCAAGCGACCGCCGCGGCCTCCGTGCCTTCGGCGTTATGGGAAAGACCAACAAACCTTATATTTCAATAGCCATAATGACGGAGATGCGTTGGCCTTTGCCGGAGTGCTGACGTACACGCCTAGTGGCCGCGGCGGTCGCTTAATGGTCCACCACTCAATTTTAGTCCTTATGACCAGTTTCCGCCGACTAAAAGCATACATCACAATCCCCCGAGGCCAAAAATGATTAGTATCGACAACGTTTAATCCCTTTTTTCTAATATTAAAAAAATGTAATATATTATGGAGATAAGTTTATCATTAAGTGAACAAATCCTTGACTTGTTATTAAAACCGTAATGAAAGAAGAGGATTTACCAGGACGAAGATTAGCGAAGGGAAATGACATCAGGTTATATTGAAAAGGGGGGGGTGCGATGGGGGGAGGGGGCGGGGAGGTAGGAGCGAGAGTATTTCTCACCCCCTCTCTATTAAAGAGGGAAAGAGATCGAGTGAGATAAAGAGAGAGAGAAAAAAAGCAAAAAAAAGAAAAATAAGATAAAGGAAAGAGACAAACAATAGACAAAATTGAGCAAGAGGGAAAACAAACAACAGCAAGAAGAGAGAGAGAGGGGGGGGCAGAGCCATAAAACGACGAAAATGGGAGGGAAGGGAAGGGACAAATGAACACGCAGACAAGCACAACAGGGATAACACAGTGATTTGAAGGATTAGGGACAGGATTAGGATGAGGGGAGGAAGGAGGAAGAAGGGAGGTGAGGAGATGGTAGATAGATGGAAGAGAGAGGGAGAGACGGACGGAGATAGGGAGAGAATAATGAGAGATAGGAATGATGTTTAGATACATTTACGGATAAAGAGATTAAGGATTTTGTGTGTGTGTGTGTGTGTACATGTGCGTATGTGTGTGTGTGTAATATGTGCTATCTTGTGTGAATATGTTTGCATGCGTGTAATTTTTTTGTATATCTTTCTATAAAAATGAATAGACATATTTGGGGAGTAATCCTATAGTACATTGATAGTACATACATTATAAATTATCATAAACTCTTATTTCTTTTGTTAATCAGTTCACAAACATTATAAATTATCATAAACTCTTATTTCTTTTGTTAATCAATTGTTCACATAGTTAAAATGGTCCCCAAAACCCTTATAATATCATGTTTTATTAGACAAACCGTAATGTTGGCAAATGCTGAAAGATGTGAATGAGAAAGAAAAAACGAAACCGGTCAAATACAGCTCTTGTATTAGAAAGGTATGAATGAGAATAAATATCTTTACACGTTTTATTAGATCTATATGATTAACATGATTTTTTCTCACAGAAACATGTAATTATAACTTGGCATTTCCTGGTATAAGACAATAAATTTACCAAATCAGTGTCTGTATATCCGTTTTAATAACACTCTCCTCCGCTGTCATTCCAACAAAACGCCAATTAATACGCGAGAAAGTGATAATTTCACAGGGTAATTAAAAATAGATTGGACATTTCACGGCGAATGAAGAATTGCGATAAAATTCCATTGACGAAATCTTGTAAATAAAAAAGAAAAGAAAAGAATTTTATTTACTAGTGCTAAGAATTTTATTTTTCTAGAGCTGAGGGAATTCCTTCACAATCGATATATTTGATTGTGTGTGTGTGTTTGTGTGTTTTTTTGTGTTTATGGGAGAGGGGAAAAGGGAACAGGGGAGAGAGGAAGGGGAACAGAGGGAGTAGGAAGACAGATAGAGCTAGGGAGAAAGCCAGGGGGAGAGAAGGGAAACAAGGGAAGAAAAAAATAGGGGAGAGGGAGGTGGGAAAGGATACATGGAAGAGGAGAGAAAGAAGAGACAGATGGGAGAGGTGAAGAGACAGAAGAGGAGAAAGGGAGACGAAGAGAGGAGAAAGATTTTAAAAGAGAAAGCAGGGAATACGCGAGAGTGAAAAGAGAGAGGTAGAGGGAGAGAGGTGGTAGAGAGGAGAAAATAGCGAAAGAAAAAAAAACGGCGAATACGCAAAAGTGAAAAGAGAGGAGAAAAAGGTAAAAGAAGAAATAGAGAGGTAGGGAAAAGGGGTACAGAGAGAGAAAGGGAGGAGAGGGAGGAGGAAAAGGGTTAATTAACGGAAACCGCGGAGTGTCTGCGCGCGTGCGGACAAGCGTCGAAGCATAGAATTATTAGGGGAAATTCAGAGATAACAGGATCTAATCGCTGAGACACCAGTAATAATAGGTAATTAGGCAGCAGCGGCAGATTTTTTTCAATTTATCGCTGAAGGGTAAAAAAGGGTGCAAATCGGCTTTTGCAAATCAGGCACTCGTTTTACTGTTGCGGGGAAAGATTTTATGCGCTAAATTATGGTTGTGTGTATGTGTGCACGCGTATGTGTAAGAGAGAGAGAACGGGGGGGGGAGAGGGGAGAGAGAGGAGGGGGGATGGAGAGAGGGGAAGAGAAGGAGGCTGACTGTTAAAGGACATGCGTGTATACAAAAATGTCTGAAAGTAAATATGAATGTAGTGAGCGCATATAGCTAGAGACCTTATGTATACATAAGTCCACAATATCCAATAAACAGATATCTTAAAAACAAAGCTAATTCTAATTATCTTAATTACTCTTCGCTCTGCCAATTTTATGATCACATAGAACCTCTTTTTCCCCAAACAAAGAAGAAAAAAACATCGTTATCAAACCCGCGGTCTCTACATCTCCCGGCGGCCATTTTGGCGCGTGAAAATAACAGCTCATTCAAAAAGCGCGCGTGCGGTGAGAATAACGGAAGACCAATAAATGTGCACCAGACCTTATCTAACAATTATCTCTATTTGGAATTAGTTATTTTTTTACTTGTTTTATTGTCGCATAAAGTCGTGGTGACACAATTACTGTCAAGTGTCCCTTTATGTATGCGTGTGTACGGCATTCCAAGAGCAATCGTGTGTACACGTGGTGGTTTTTATTTGTGTATACACGTGCGAGTTTCCTGATTATTTGAGATTTGAAATTCCGAACGAATACATTGATTCTGTGACTTTGTTTTTATGCCTTTTTATTCTGGTTGGTCCGTTTTTTTCGCTTTAGTTCACGATGCTGATATTCTTATTACCAATGTAATTGTTAGAGGGATTGTTATTATGCAAATTATTATGAGTATGGCGGTGATTGCTTTGACAATTATAATGATAATAATGATGTGGTGATAGTGATTGACATTATCATTACAGTTGTTATTATTGATACTATCATTATTATTATTATTATTATTACTGTTATCATTATTAATATCATCATTGTCATTATCATTATTATTATTATTATTATTATTATTATTATTATTATTATTATTATTATTATTATCATTGTTACTATTATCATCATTATTTGATATTATTATTATTATTGATGCTGTTGTTGTTATTATTATTATTACCATTATCATCTTCTTTAACATAATAATAGTGATAATGATGATAATGATAATCATCAGCGCACCATCAAATCATTTGTCAGTGTAATATATGTGTGCGTATTTGTTGTGTGTGTTTATATATATATATATATATATATATATATATATATATATATATATATATATATATATATATAATACACACACGTGTTTATGTGTAGAATACAGTATGTGATTCTTTTCTGACTTATTTTAAGTCTGTCGTTCTTTTCGTCTCTTTTCTGCATCTGTCTGTCTCTAATTACACGAACTTACTTACTTTTTTGCATTACTTACTTTTTTGCATTATTTCATTTTCATTTTGCTATTTCTCTTTCGTTTAGCGATTTACTTTTACGTCTACGCAATGCGAATTCACGCGGATTCGCATCTACACGAACGCGATCACGTGGTCATGACGTCACGCTCGCTGCCGTAACCGCCATCGGTAGGAAAGAAATTTACGACTATATAATATAGATGAAAGAACAGAAAAAAACGATGCGGTCTTATGTTCCCTTCTATTCTAATTACGTTCGAAACTATCATAAAATGTAGTAGTTTGGAGGGTAAGGAGGGAGGGGGGGGGGAGGGGGAGGGGGGAAGGGAATTTGTGTACAGTGCGCATGTCAAATGTTTTTTCTCTCTCTCTCTCTCGCTCTCTCTGTCTCTCTGTCTCTCTGTCTCTCTGTCTCTCTGTCTCTCTCTCTGTCTCTGTCTCTCTCTCGCTCTCTCGCTCTCTCTCTCTCTCTCTCTCTCTCTTTTTTTTTCTTTCTTTCTTTTCGATTCTAGTCTTTTTTTAAATCAAATATTGGGGGAAGTGTAATGTGCGCATGACGATTTTTTTTATTTCTTTCTTTACTCTCCTTCTCCTTGTTTTTACTTTTACTTTTTTACGTCTTTTTCCTCATTTTTTCGAAGATGAGATTAATTTAGCCGCCGAATGATGGAGGATTGCAAGAATGATTGTGCATCTTTTTTTTTCTTCTTTCTTTAGAAAATCTCTCATGGCTCACTTAAGAAACAGAAAGAGAGGCGGGAGGTTTGATGAAGAGCGAGAGCGAGAGGGAGAGAGAAGGAGAGACAGAAAAATAGAAAGAAAGAGAGGGGGGTAGATGGAGAAAGGGAGAGATGGAGAGAGAGAGAGACAGACAGACAGACAAAAACAGTGCCTTTCTCTGTCTCTGTCTAATACAAACAAACAGACCGAGAAAAACAGAAAGACAAATAAACAGACAGACAAACTTACATACATACCTAAATACAGACATGCAGAGATGAGACAGTAGATGCACCGATCAAATCGGTAGCTTACAATTCTCTATTATCATTATCATTACTATTATTATTATTATTGTCGTTGTTGTTGTTGTTGTTGTTGTTGTCATTATTATTATTATCATTATAATAATAATAATAATAATTATTATTATTATTATTATTATTATTATTATTATTATTATTATTATTGTTATTGTTATTATCATTATTATTATGATTATTATCGCTATTATTATTATCATTAATAATAATATTATTAAAATGATAATAACAATAATGATTATTATTATAATAATAATATCATTATAATAATATTATTATTAATGATAATAATAATAGCGATAATAATCATAATAATAATGATAATAACAATAATAATTATTATTATAATAATTATTATTATTATTGTTATTATCATTATTATTATTATTACTATTACCATTACCATTACCATTACCATTACCATTACCATTACCATTACCTTTACCATTACCATTACCTTTACCATTACCATTACCGTGCCGTTGCCGTTGTCGTTGCCGTTGCCGTTGCCGTTGCCGTTGCCGTTGTCATTGCCGTTGTCATTGCCGTTGCCGTTGCCATTGCCGTTGTCATTGCCGTTGTCATTGCCGTTGCATTGTTGCCATTTTGTCATTGCCGTTGTCATTGCGTTGCCATTATTGCGTGTCATATTGTTGCCATTGCCATTGCCGTTGTCATTGCCGTTGTCATTGCCGTTGTCATATTGATTGCGTTGTCAATTGTTGCCGTTGTCATTGCCGTTGTCATATTGGCCATTTGCCGTTGTCATTGCATTGCCGTTGTCATTGCCGTTGCATTGCCGTTGTCCCGTTGTCATTGCCATATTGCCGTTGCGCCGTTGTCATTGCCGTTGCCATTGCCGTTTGTCATTGCCAATTGCCCGTTGCCATTGCCGTTGTCATTGCCGTTGCCGTTGTCATTGCCGTTGTCATTGCCGTTGTCATTGCCGTTGCCATTGCCGTTGTCATTGCCGTTGCCATTGCCGTTGTCATTGCCGTTGTCATTGCCGTTGTCATTGCCATTGCCGTTGTCATTGGCCGTTGCCATTATTCGCCCGTTGTCATTATTGCCGTTGTCAATTCATTGCCGTTGCCATTGTTGTCATTGCCGTTGTCATTGCCGTTGTCATTGCGTTGTTATTATTGCCGTTGCATTGCCGTTGTCATTGCCATTATTGCCATTGCCGTTGTCATTGCCGTTGTTGTTGCATTGCCATTGCATTGCCATTATTGCCGTTGCATTATTGCCGTGTCATTGCCGTTGCCATTGCCGTTGTCATTGCCATTGCCGTTGTCATTGATTGCCGTTGTCATTGCCGTTGTCATTGCCGTTGTCATTGCATTATTGCCATTGCCATTGTCATATTGCATTGCCGTTGCCATTCCCGTTGTCATTTGCCGTTGTCATTGTTGTCATTGCCGTTGTCATTTGCCGTTGTCATTGCATTGCATTGCATTGCATTGCTTGCCGTTGTCATTGCCGTTGCATTATTGCCGTTGCCATTGCCGGAATTGCTTGCCATTGCCGTTGATTTTGCATTGCCGTTGCATTTGTTTTTGTCATTTTGCCGTTGTCATTGCCACCGTTGTCATTGCATTGCCGTTGTCATTGACATTGCCGTTATTATTGGCCGTTGTCATTGCCGTTGCCATATTGCCTTCAATTGTTGCCGTTGCCATTGCCATTGTATTGCCGTTGTCATTATTGCCGTTGTCATTGCCGTTGTTGCCGTGTCATTGCCGTTGTCATTGCCATTGTCATTGCCGTTGTCATTGCCGTTGTCATTGCCGTTGTCATTGCCGTTGTCATTGCCGTTGCCATTGCCGTTGTATTTATTGCCGTTGTCATTGCCGTTCATTGCCGTTGTCAATTGCATGCCCATTGATTGATGCCGTTGTCATTGCCGTTGTCAATTTCCAATGTTGTCATGAATTGAATAATATTCTTGTCATTTATTAAATTGTCATATTATTAATAATTATTATTGTCATTCCCGTTGTCATTGCCGTTGTCATTGCCGTTGTCATTGCCGTTGTCATTGCCATTGCCATTGCCATTGTCATTGTTATTGTTATTATCTTTATTACTGTTAATGATATTAGTGATGATAATAAGGACAATATTGATAATATTATTATTAATTATATTGTTAGTAATGATAATGATAACAATAACAATAACATCATTATTACTATTATTATTATCATCATTACTAGTATTATTGTTTTATCATTATCATTATTACTATTATTGTTATTGTTATTACTACTATTCTTAATATTATTAATATTATGATTATTATCATTACTATTACCATAATTATCATAAACATCGTCATTATCACTATCAGCATCATTAATATTATAAACTTTTCCTGAAGAATTTTTTTCATCCTCCCAGCTGTTGACACTTAAATTAATCTCTCGAATTTAAAAAGCCGATTACTTCATCAACCTAATTCATTCGAATATTTTTTAATTACATTTTTAAGAGATAAAAAAAGAATTGTAGAAATGATATGATCCCATTCTTCAAAACTTACTGATGATAATAACAAATAATTATGATAATTATAGTGTAGATGATGATAATGATAATAATGATAACAACAATGGAGATCATAATAATGATATTGATAATGATAATACTACTACTAATAAGTAATAGTAATAATAATCATAATTGAAATAACAGTGTTATTATCCTTATTACTATCAATCTTGGTAATGATAATGATGACGATACTACTGGTAATGGTAAAAATGAAAGTAATTATTATTATTATTATTATTTTTGCCATTTATCATAGATGATGATAATGATGATGATAGTAATGATATTGATAATGATGATAATAATGATAATAGTAATAATACTAACCATAATAATAATAATGATGCTAATGATAATGGTAATGTTCAAAACAATGATAATGGTAATAGTGATAATAACAAAGACAATAATGATGATAATAATGATAATAATGATTCTGAGAATGCTGATTATAATAATAATAATAATTATATTATTATTATTATTATTATTATTATATTATTATTATTTATTATATTATTATTATTATTATTATTATTATTATTATTATGATATGATTGATGAATGATGATGATTGATGATGATTGATGATTGATGATGATTTTAATTATGATGATGATTTTAATTATGATGGTGATTTTAATTATGATGATGATTTTAATTATGATGATATGATGAGATTTTGATTATGATGATGATTTTAATTATGATGATGATTTTAATTATGATGATTTTAATCATGATGATAATAACTAATAACGATAACAATGGTAATAATGATAATTATCATTATTAAGATAATTACAAAGATAATGATAACAATAACAACAACAATAAAAAATGCAGATCACAATGAGCTGTGTTTTGCAATATCGCCATAAAAAGAGGATGATTATTATTTAAAAACAATTAAACGCATTTTTTCAGTAATTTCTCGAAACACAACAGTAAGATCAGCTGATTTCTGGTGTTTTTGTAATCATGATAAAAGAAATGCTACAATCCAGAAAGCAGGATGATTTAGCAGAAGAGAGAAAAAAAAATTAAAAAAAAAAAATGTTTATCGGCTTTCATTAAGTAGGATATCATAGGATCTTGAATATTAATTGCCGTTCAGAAGCTAGGATACTAAGAAGGAGAGGAGGATAATTTTTTTTATACTCTTCCGTAAGTATGGAAGTATGTATGAATGTGTGTTTGTGTGTACGTGTCTGTGTGTTTGTGTGTACGAGGATGGAAACGCAGTGGGATTAGGATGGGAGGGCGGCGTATGTATGTGAGTGTGTGTGTGTTCGTGTACGTGTATGTGTACGTGTGCACGTGTGTGGGGGGGCGTGAAGCTTAGAGGGGGGGTGCGTGTGTGTTTGCATATGCGCTTATGTCTGTGTGAGCTTTCGCGTGTGCCTGTCTGTGTATGCATGGATCTGCCATCATATCTCCATGCGTGATATACAGATACAGATATATAACGATACCACATCCTGCCCCCCCCCTATCCCCCTCTTCCTTCCCTCCCCCCCCCCCATACCTTACACCCCTCTTTCCCTCCCCCTTTAGGGCAATAATTATTGTGCCCATATAATTGACCCAAATTGTGACCGCAATTTGTCTTATGCATGTACTGGACGCAAGATCGAGCCATGAGTATATTGCGTGATATGCTACATCTTCCAGAAATTTTTCACCACTTTCGTCAATATCAGTTTTCATTATCATTTATCGCTATCATTGTATTAATGTTCGTGGTCACTCTTTATCGCTTCTCATATTCACTATCCAGAGAATTTATTATGATTAGCTTTTCGTTCACTTTCACCAGGCAACGCTACAGCTACCGTCATATTCTTTGTCGTTTCCACTATCTACGGCTTTCAGATTAACTCTCTTCTTTTTCATTATCAGCTGTTATGAACTGCCACTGTCCTCGTTCATTATCAAAATCACCAGCAGGACCGTCACTTTCACTGTCTTTGTCTTCATAATAGATTTTAAAGGGGTCACTTTCCCTCATTTAGAGACATCATTGATATTCCCTGTATATGCATTTCCTCCTCCTCTCCCCCCCCCCCCCCCCTCATTTTCATCTTTTACCTCTTCGTCCCCATTCACATTTCTCCTTGTCCCTTACCTTTGAATCTTTTACTCTCAGAGAGAGAATCTCTCTCTCTCTCTCTCTCTCTCTCTCTCTCTCTCTCTCTCTCTCTCTCTCTCTCTCTCTCTCTCTCTCTCTCTCTCTCCTCCTCTCTCCCTCTCCCTCCCTCCTCCCTCCCTCCCTCCCTCCCTCCCCCTCCCTCCCTCCCTCCCTCCTCCCTCCCTCCCTCCCTCCCTCTCCGCTCTCTCTCTCCCCTCTCTCTCTCTCTTACCACATGTTTCTCCCCAAATCCTCCCTGCTTAAACCCCTTCTCATCCCTTCCTCCAACCTCTCCATTCACCCCTTTTCCCCACGTTCCTCATTGCTATTCGCTATTTTCTCCTCCTTCCCCGTACCTATTACTCAAATATCTTTCTCTTTACCACTTCATTTCCCTCTCCTCCCCCACTCCCCTCAAATCCCATTCTCTCTTACCCTCCCTCCCCATTCTTTCCTATACTCCTCCCCATCCCTCCTACCTTCCCTCCCATCCCTATTCCTCTTACTCCCCTCCCATCCCTATTCCCTCTTACTCCCCCCCATTCCCTCCTTCCTTCCCTCCCAGTCTCTCCCCATTCCCTCATACCCCCTCCCAATTCCCTCATACCTCCCTCCCCATTCTCTCCCCCCCATTCCCCCCCCCATTCCCTCCCCCTTCCCTCCTTCCTCCCCTCCCTCCCCATTCCTCCTCCTCCCTCCCCTCCCCATTCCCTCATCCTCCCTCCCCCTCCCATTCCCCTCCCCTCACCCCCTCACCCCCTCACGCCACCGCAAAATATCCTCAACCCGTATCTCGGTGGCCATCCTGCCGGCCACTGACCCAGCTGAACATCTCCGTCCATTAACTTCAATTAGACATAACAAAAAGGCTAAAATCTCGTAGTTATGAAGTCATTAGCATCTAATACCTCCGAGGGATTACCGCTAATCACGTGATCTACGACGGGATAAAGAGAAAAGAGATAAAAAAGGAGAGAAATAATGACATATCTGAAAGTCGTCCGTCCGCCATTTGTAAACAATACCTTTAATGGCCAGTTTGGGATATTGTTTACCCAGTTCGTTAATTATTTCGGAATTACTGAGGTTTCGAGAAAAGAAGAGGAAAAAAAAGCAAAATCCAGGTTTCGCTTTTAATCATGTTAATGTAGATCAATGAGATTTTGCTCAGCGTAATGCCGGCTCACAGACCTATATGCAAATAAGCTCTAGATATATTGAAGGATTTGACGTATGATTTGTTTGTTTGTTTGCTTCTCTTCTCGTTTATTTTGGAGGGAGGTTGTCGTTGAGAGGGGACGCCGTTACCATGGCAACGGTGTGTGAGGATGACGGCGTAAAGTCATCAAGTTATCATTTGTATTTTGACGTTTTGTATTAGCTTTGATCTTCTTTTTATCTATGACGTTGTTTTCCTTGCTTTTAGATTACGTATGTTTCATGTATAATCGTTTTGTTATCATTTCGTGTTATTCACCCATCGGTTTTGGGGACTGAGAAAGAGAGGAAGAAGAAGGGAGAGGAAAGGCTTACGGGAGAAATGAGGAGGTAGACAGACAGAAGAAAATGAGACAGGGATAAAAGAGAAAGAAAAAGAAGAGATAAAAAAAATACAACATTGCAATTTATCTTCAACCTAATTCTCACAATAATTGAGATAGATAGGAATAGAAGAGCGAAGCATTGCCCCCTCTCTCCCTCTCTCCTCCCCCACTCTCCCCTCCTCTCTCCCTCCTCTCTCTCTCATCCCCTCCCTCTCTCTCTCATCCCATCCCACTCTCCCTCTCCCTCTCCCCTTTCTCTTACTGCCTCGTCAGACTCTATAAAGGCTGTGCAATATATTTCGTATAATTACAACGCTAATATCAGGGATGGGCTATCTGGCAGCCTGAATATATATATATATATATATATATATATATATATATATATATATATATATATATATATATATATATATATATATATATATATAATTAATATATATGTAATATATATATATATATTATATATATATATATTATATATATATATATATATATATATATATATATATATATATATATATATATATATATATATATATATATATATATATATATATATATATATATATATATATATATATATATATATATATACAATATACATACATATATATATATACCTGCCTCATTTTGTGTTATCCTTGAAGTTAAACGTCCATAAAACTATTCCCGAGTTTGATGTCCCGGATCTACCAGCCAGAAGGTCACGTGATCAGGGTCGATACATCAATGCTCGGGTTTCTGCGCCATTTCCCGCGCGGCCGATCGCAGGGGGGGGAGGGGGGGAGGTCCGGGGGTCGAGTTTTTTGTTTTGTTTGTTTGTTTGATTTGTTGTTTTATGTGTTTTTCTGTTTTTGTTTGCTTGTTTGTTTGTTTGGATGTGTCTGTTTAACTGTCTCTATCTTCTCTCTTTCTTTCTTTCTTTTTCTCCCTCTCCCTCTCCCTCCCCTCTCTCTCTCTTCTCTCTCTCTCTCTCTCCTCCTCCCTCCTCCTCCCTCCCTCCCTCCCTCCCTCCCTCCCTCCCTCCCTCCCTCCCTCTGTGCCTTGGCTTACAAAGAAACCAAAAACATATGCACATAAAAGGCAAAGAACTTCAAGCTGAAAGAAAACGAAAAAAGGCGATAAACCCGAATTTTAAAGAGTCAAAGTCATCCTAAAGAGGGCAGTGAGAGGCCGACGTTCTACGAAAAATAAAACAAAGAAATAAAAAAAAGCGTTTCAGCATGACATTCGTATCATAAAAAAACGTTTTTACGAGAACTTGGCTGAATGTGTCCTGCTCGTCCGTGAGAGGATTATGATCACGGAGAATTAAGTGTCTTTTTATTTTCATTTTTGTTTTCATCTCATTTTCGTTCTTATTGCTATTATCATTCTGGAGGGCTTGTGTGTGTATCCGTGTGTGTGTGTGTGTGTTTGCACCCTCTCGTGCGTGTATGTGATCGTATATATATATATATGTACGTTTGTGTGTCTGTGTATATGTTTGTGTGTGTATGTTTGTTTGCATGAATGTGTATGTGTGTACGTGTTTGTTTGCGTGCGCGTGCTTGTGGGAGATAATGACCGAGCGTGTACGTGTGTGTGTTTGTGTACGTCATGTCTGCGTGCGAGTGAGCCGATTCACTTCCCATGAGTTGGTTTTAATCGGGTTTCCTTCAGATTAAAGAATATGATTTTGCTTTTTTTCCTCTCTTAAGATTATGTTGTTGACGAGAAACAAACATGAGGAATGATACATCTCTCTTCGGGACTGCACGCTCGCTTATAAGCTCCTTCCCTCCCTCCCTCCCTCCTCCCTCCTCCCTCTCCTCTCTCTCTCTCTCTCTCTCTCTCTCTCTCTCTCTCTCTCTCTCTCTCTCTCTCTCTCTCTCTCTCTCTCTCTCTCTCTCTCTCTCTCTCTCTCTCTCTCTCTCTCTCTCTCTCTCTCTCTCTCTCTCTCTCTCCTCTCTCTCTCTCTGCTCTCTCTCTCTCTCTCTCTCTCTCTCTTCTCTCTCTCTCTCTCTCTCTCTCTCTCTCTCTCTCTCTCTCTCTCATCAATATCTGTCTGTCCATATTTCCTTCTCTGTGTGTGCCATACGTGTGTATCTGTCTCTCCTCGCTATCTCTCCTCTTCACCTCCATCTCAGAACCACTTAGTCAAACTTAGTCCCACTGATTAATTGTTTCTTTACAGTTGCAGACTTCATTAAATGCGAGAGACAAGATTGCAGAATAAAGAATTCAATTAGTGTTTTTTATCAATCAATTGATATTAAACAAACAATTAGTAATTTGGGCAATGTTCTGCAAGTTGACTGCGATGTCATGTATATTCTTAAAGTGTTCAGTTCTTACAATGCTCTGTAGTAAGAGTGATTTGTAAGTACGTCGCTTAATATTTGCTAAACTTTTTAATTCCAAGTTTTTATTATTGTAATTTTCTGTACTAACTGCTCCATACTTGCACACACATATAGATGGGAGAGATAGATAGAGAGAGAGGGAGGGAGGGAGAGAGAGAGAGACTGAGAGAGAAATAGAAGGGAGGGAAAGAATGAGAGAGAGAGAGAGTAAAATAGAGAGAGAGAGAGAAGACAGAGATAGATAAAAGGAGAGGGAGACAGACAGACAGAGAACAGAGAAGGATGAGAGAAAGGGTAAGCAGAGAGAGATGAGAGAAACGGGAAACAGAGAAGGATGCGAGAAAAGGGAAACAGAGAAAGATGAGAGAAAGGGGACACAGAAAGATGAGAGGAAGGGGAAACCGAGAAGGATGGATAAAAGGTATAGGAAGGGGAAAAAAGAGGCGAGAGCGGGGGTGGAAACAAAATGAGAAGAAGAAAGGGGATGGGGAAGGGGGAGTAAGGGTAAATGGAGAGGAGAGGAGTAGGAGTAAGTAGTGGGAGTAGGGGAAGGGGTAAGGGGTTTGGAGGGGGGGGTGAGGGCCAGTCAGAAGTCGAGGGAGCAATCCTGGCCACCATAAAGATAATTTGTTTGCCCTGATCCAGCCATTATCCGACTATGACAACTTGCGTGACAGTGTACACCCCCCTCCCTCCACACTACTCTTCCCACTCCTCCTCCCCCTCCCCCCACACTACTCTTTCCTCCCCTCCTCCCCTCCCCCACCTCCCTTACCCCCCCCTTCCCTCCCCCTAATTCCCCTTCCCTTCCTCTCTCTTTCCTCCCTTCCTCCCTTCCCTCACCTTTTCCCTACCCCCATTCTCTCCCTTACCCCCCTTCTCTCCCTCCCCTCCTCCTTCCACCTCCCCTGGCCCCTCCCCTCTCCGCTTTTCTCCTCTCACCCCCCCCCCCTCCCTGCTCTCCCCTCCACTTCTCTCTGGTGTTATCAATAACTTGGGGTCATTGGAAGAGTGAGAAGAGAGAGGGGGGGATGGGAGGGAAGGAGGAGGATGAGAGAGAGCGAGTGAGAGAGGGAGAGACAGAAAGAGAGAAACCAAATATAAATTATATATATATATATATATATATATATATATATATATATATATATATATATATATATATATATATATATATATATATATATATATATATATATATTATATATATATAATATATATATATATATATATATATATATATATATATATATATATATATATATATATATTATATATATATATATATTATATATATATATATATATATATATATATATATATATATATAATATATATATATATATATATATAATAATATTATATATATATATATATATATATATATATATATATATATATATATATATATATATATATTATATATATATATATATATATATATATATATATATATATATATATATATATATATATATATATATATATATATATATACATATATATATATATATATACACACACACACACACACACACACACACACACACACACACACACACACACACACACACACACACACACACACACACGATATATATATATATATAATATATATATATATATATATATATATATTATATATATATATATTGTGCGTGTGTGTGTGTGTGTGCGTGCTAAGGCAATGGTGGGAATCTCGCTGTAACGCAATTCCGTGTAAACGTAATTAATCACAAGTCACGAGGGGAAAGTACTGACCATTATTAACAGCTTGTATTTTTTCCTTTCTTTTTTGCTGCTAATACAGTAACCTTATACACACTGAGTTGTACAACAGTTAGTAAATGTTGCTGCTTGTGATTCGTGGTCATGCCTTTCCCTTCGGTTCGACTGGAATCTAAGACTGTAAATGAATCTAAGAATGAACGTTTTGTGATCCGTTAAAATCCTCTAATAGATTTAAAAAGTTAAGACTTAGTCCACAATATTTCGGACATATTTAACTTTACAGCTAGAGTAGTAGGGAAATATATAGTATTAACTATACTTTTAACGGTAGATTATATATGATATCAAAAGTAGCATGTATTTGAGGTTTAAGGGTAACTCGTACGGTTAATGTTGAGTTTAAGGGAGATAATCCAATTTTTGTTAAGGGTAACATAAGTAGCAAGTGTTTAAGGGAGCTGGCAAGGTTAATATCAATGACAACATATACACTTTATAAAGAACAATGCTTACTAAAGGCCTATCTGGTATAACGCAGTGCAGTGTAATGCATCACGATATTGATATGAGACGATACAGCATAAATATAGCGTAGTTTAGCGTAGTATGATATAGTATAACAAAGTCATGTGTGAAATTGTTTTACTATACTATACTATATAATACTATCAAGTTTGGCATATCATAGTACTGTATGGTATAGTATAGTAAAACATATAGTATAATATGATATAGTATAATACAGTAAAGCATGAGATAGTTTGATATAGCATAGTATAGTACAGCACCATCAACTTAGCATAGTATTGTATAGTATAGCTTATAGTATAGTTTACACTAGACTAGACTATATCGTACTAAAGTCTCTCCGTCTAGCCTAGCATAATAGAGTATAGGACAGCACAAGACACATTACAGACTCACTAATTGAACCGAACAACGCAGAACATTCGTTAATTGGGCCTCATTTCCGTGTCGTTGTTACATTAACCCCGAGTGGCCGTGACGTCATAACTACCCTTATAGGCTCAAGCACGTGGCCTGTTCGACAAGGTGGACGTTATAATAAATCATTTCTCTCTCTTTTTTTACCTTCTCTCTCACCAAGTGCTCCTCCATTGGGAAAGTGGTGCTTCTGGAAAGTGGTTCCCTCGACACGCATTCTCACGGCCTGGGTTAAGGAGGAAGGCGGCTGCACGGAGACAGAATGTGGCGACGACATTTCACACACACATACACACACTCGCATATATATATATATATATATATATATATATATATATATATATATATATATATATATATATATATATATATATATACATGTTTGTGAGTGCATGTGTGTGCGCGCGCGCGCGCGCGCGCGTGTGTGTGTGTGTGAGAGAGAGAGAGAGAGAGTTTGTTTGTGTGTGTGTGTGTGTATGTGTACATATATATTTTCTCTCTCCATTTGAAAAATAATAATAACAATCATGATAAACATTATGATAGTAATAACGATAATCACCAACATAAAACTTTTCTAATATACATTTGATTAAAAAAAAATTTTTTTTTTTTTTTTTGCTTCCGTAGAGAGTAATAAACGCCCCGACCAGTAGCTTAATTGCTGCAATAATAAACAATTAATTTAATGTACTTATTTAATGAATTAATGATCTTGGCGCTATCCAGCACCGAGGAAGCAACGAATTTTCATTTTTTGTCGTATTTTTTGTAATCTATTTATCGATCCGTTTGTCGTTCCGTAAGGTATGTATGAGGTATGTGCATGTATCATATTTGTGGATTTATGTATAATATATATGAAATACACACACACACAAGCACACACACACACACACATACACACACACACATCTATCTGTCTATCATCTATCTATATATATATATATATATATATATATATATATATATATATATATATATATGTATATGTAATACACACACACACACACACACACACACACACACACACACACACACACACACACACACACACACACACACACACACACACACACACACACACACACACATATACACATACACACACATACACACCATACACACACACACACACACACACAACACACACACACACACACACACACACACACACACACACACACACACACACACACACACACACACACATGTTCACACACATACTTATGTATATACATTTTTTTAGACATTCCGATATATAGATAGATAGGTAGGTAGCTAGACAGATAGATAGATAAATTGATAAATGAATAGATAGATAGATAGATTGATTGATAAATGAATGGATAGATGGATATATAAATAGATATATGAATACATATACATATTTATGTATATAATTTTTTAGACAGATAGTTAGAGACAGACAGACAGAAAGATATTTAGATATGAATACCAAAATAAATTTATTTGTAACTTTTCCGCCACAGTGAATTCCCCTCCCACCCCCCCCCTCCCCTGCAAAACGGTAGCTACATGGTCGTAATATTAATTAACTGACTAAATAAAAAAAGACAAAAAATATTCCATAATGATTTTTTTCCTATTCTTCTCCATCAATATAGATGTATACATTTAGATTATTATGCCGTTATGCAGATGACCTTTTTTATTTTTTATTTTTTTCTTTCCACCCTGATATTTTTTCCCTCCCTCCCCACCTGCTGATAATTTTTGTTTACTCGGTAACTTGACATCGATTGGAGCTGACTGACACTGTCTATCGTAAACTGTCTATCGTAAACATTGAGCCAAAAATCGTTTAATTACAAGGATAGGATGTCAAAGCTAAGAAAAAAAAAATATGGAGGGTCATCCTCATTATCGATTCTAGTATAAAAAAACGGAAAAGATAATAATAACATGAGGGAAAAGAGAGAGAGAGAGCAAATCTAGATAAAAAAATGAATGATTTATAGACGTTATCATTTCTGCCGACTAGGTTAACTGTTTGAAATATGATTGCCCGAAAAGAGGGAAGTCTTTAAAAACAAAAGCCTATAATTATTATGGCTCATCCCTCCCCCATGATGCATCTCCCCGGTGGGTTTTAATAACGGGATAGAAATGGGTCTCATAAGTGCTCATTTTCTCATTAACAAGACCGTTCCCGCTGTTCTTATTTACATTACGGGTCTAGCCATAAATTGACCGGTGGGTGGGAGAAGGGAGGGGAGAGGGGAGGGAGGAAGGGAGGGGGAAGGGAGGAGGGAGGGAGGGAGGGGAAGGGAGGGAAAAGGGAGGGAAGGAGGGATACTGGGGCGAAGTGTTGGGTGGAGGAGAGAGAGAGGGAGAGAAAGAGAGGGATAAAGAGGAGAAGGGGGAAGAGGGAGGGAGGGGGAGGCGAAAGAGAGAGGTGGAGAGAGAGGGAAAGGAAGCGAAGGAGGGATAAAGAGGAGGGGAGGGGGAGGCGAAAGAGGGAGAGAGGGATGGATAGAGAGGAGAGAAGAAGAGGGAGAGAGAGAAGGATTAGGCGAAAGGGAGGGAGGGACGCAAGGAGGAAGAGTGAGAGATGGGGAGGAGAGAAGTAGTAAAGAGAGGGGAAAGGAGAAAAAAAAGGCTTATTTGAAAGTTCCACATAAGGTAATGATTTATTTCAGCTAATAACGTGAATAGTAATTAAGATGATGATGATAATGATAAAATTGCTTGTCATTATTGTTATCGTCATTGTTATCATTATCATCGTCATAGTCATTACTATTATC
>NW_020870248.1:626243-641845 GCF_003789085.1 Penaeus vannamei | reverse complement strand
AGATGCACTTTTTTTTTTTAACAACTATCCTAATGCATCTTAATCTTTCCCTTCCCAAAGCTTCTTCTTACCTCACATACTCTCTCTCCGCCTCAAACTCCTTAAAAAAAGAAAACAAGAAAAAAAAAAAAGAAAAAAAATAGAGACAAGAGAAAGACGAGTAAATAGAGAAACGATAAATGGATCTTAAGAATTTCTCATTAACGTTTTCTTTCACGATATATATATATTATATATATATATATATATATATTATATAATATATATATTATATATATATATAATATATATATATATATATATTCTCTCGGTTCTTATCATTCTTTGGAAAGATAAATGTTTTTCTATCCTATTTTCTTTGTTTAATTATTACGTGGATATTTTCGGTGGCTGTTCCTTTATTGCGAGTGTTTCTCTCCTTTCTTCATCTTCGTCTTCTTATTCGCATCGTTCTTTATTATTTCATCTCTTTTTTATATTTCCTTTAATTTTATCTATCTGTACCTATATTATCAATACTTTTTAATTATCATCTATTCATGTTTCCTTTATTTCATCCTTTCTGTACCTATATTTCTCATCCACTCTTTATCATCATCTCTCAATATTTCTTTTACTTTTCAACTTCATCTTTCTGTACCTATACTCTCATCACTCTTTATTATCATCTCTTCATATTTCCTTTACTTTATCTTTCTGTACCTATATTCTCATCACTCTTTATCAACATCTCTTCATATTTCCTTTACTTTATCTTCCTGTACCTATATTCTTATCACTCTTTATCATCATCTCTTCATATTTCCTTTACTTTATCGGTGTCTATATCTTCAAATTCATTCTCAAATGCTTTTAACTTCACTATAAAGTTCTTTACTTGATACACCTCGTCCTTTCGGAACACTCAAACACGTTCTTTTTTTTCTTTTTTTGGTCATTCTTACACTGACGTTCCCTTTGATTTACGTTTTTTTTTTCTTATTTTCTCATCTTCTAAGAAAAAAATTAAAAACGCTCAGCTGTAAAATGTTGAGTTTTTTTTCTCTTCTTCTCTCTCTCTCTCTCTCTCTGAGGTGCTTTATCATCCGAACGTTAGTCATTTCCTTTTCGTTACTCTGTCCTCTTTTCTTGTCTTCCTTTATCGTTTATTTTTGCTATAATTTATGATTCTGTTTTAGTTTTTATCATTCTGATTATGATTGCCATTGTTATTGTTATCATTATCATTGTTTTTTTTCTTCGTTTCTTCTTTTATTTACTCTATTTTATCTTCTTTTGCCGTCTTTCTCTCGTTCCTCCCTTCCTCAGTTCTTCTCTCCTTTCTATACTCATTCCCTTTCCCTCTCCCTTTTCTCTTCTACTTCTTTCTTTTTCCTCGTTATTTCCTCGTTTATTGCTTCTCCTTCACTTAATCTCTTCTGCGTCTCCCCCCTCTCCCTTAATTCGTTTTATATTGCATTATCTTAGCCTCTTACCTACACCTCATTCTTTCTTCCCTCTTTCCCTCTTTCTCCCACATCTTTTTCCTCCTTTCCCTCCTAATTCCTTTCTCCCTCTTTCCTCTCCACTTCCCCATCCCCTATTCAATCTTTCGCTTTTCAATTCCTCCGTTCCTCTCTTATACTTCCTCTCCCTCTGCTCTTCCTCCTCTTTCGGCTCTTTCCCGACACATTCTTCCTCTTCCTCGCTTCCCTTCCTTCTCCTCCCTTCTCCCCTTCCTTTCTCCTTCTTTCTCCTCCTTTCTCCTCTCCTCTTCCTTTCTCCTCTCCCCTTCCTTTCTCCTCTCTTCTTTCTCTCCTCTTTTCTCCTCTCCCCTTCCTTTCTCCTCTCCCCCCTTTCTCCTCTCCCCTTCTTCCTCCCCTCCCTTTTTCTCCTCTCTCACTTCCTTTTTCTCTCTTCTACCCTTTCTCTCTCTCTTCCTTTCTCCTTCTTCTTCCGCTACATTCTCCCATGTCTCCCCGTCCTTTCTCCTCTCCCTTCCTTTCTCCTCTCCCTTCCGTTCTCTCTCATTTCCCCTTTTTCCTCTCCTCTTCCTTTCCTCCTCTCCCTCTCCCCTTCCGTTCTCCTCTCCTTTTCCTTTCCCCTCTCCCTTTTTTTCTCCTCTCCTCTTCCTCTTTCCTCTCCCTCGCACATTCCCTCAACCCCGACATTGACTCGTAAACCAAACATTCGTACGTCTGGCAGCGTTCTTGGATCGCGCCGGTCTCAGACAGGAGTTGTCGTACCGCACTTTTGTCGGCCGATACTTTGATCGGGCGAGAGAAGAAAGCCAGAGACGGGGTTGTGGTGGGGGGGGGTGGGGGTGGAGGTGGAAGTGGGAGGGAGACGAAGAGTGTGATAAGAGCGGTGTAAAATTAGCAACGGGGAAATATGTACTTTATTTCTTTCTCTTTTCTCTTCACCTGCATTTTATATAGTCTACTTTTCTGGGATTATCTAGTTATGTCGTGGTCATCACTTAACACGAATGAGTCTAATGCTTATATTATAAAAATACCAGAGATTATAAAACTCAAATATATGCGAAATATTACAAAACACATACGAAAAATATATATAAACATTAACAGCATTAACAGATCCAAATAAATCTAGCTAACCTGACGCTACAACCAATAACCACAACAACTAATTAATATCAACTATAACCCCCACCTCTTTATATATTTTTATTTTGTGTGTTTGTTTCATTCAGGACTGCCAACCGTTGCATATTCTAAACATTCGGACACGTTCCATTTTCCGTTTTTTTTCCCGCCAAAAATAATTCAAATCCGAACGACCGACTTCAACGACTCAAACTAATATTTAAAGAACGCTATATAACTCAAGGAACATGCCTAATTACCCCCCCACACCACACACACACACAAAAAAAAGGCTATTATAACTCAAGCACCCCCCCCAAAAAAAAAAAAAAAAAAAAAAAAGTTTATACGACGATAAACCGATTTATCTTCCGTACCTTTCCATCTCCTTTCATTTCCTCTCTCCCCAGATTCATTTCCGATTGCTCTTTCATTTGTCAATTACTGGCGTTTCCCTCGTAGCTGGAGGCGGAGGAGGAAGAGGAAGAGGGAAATGAAAAATAGAAAGAGAGAAAAAAAGTGTCTGAAAATAGAGAACGAAGAGGGATTGAGAGAGAAAGGGGGAGGAGAGAGAGAGAGACAGAGCGAGAGAGAGCGAGCGAGAGAGAGAGAGAGAGAGAGAGAGAGAGAGAGAGAGAGAGAGAGAGAGAGAGAGAGAGAGAGAGAGAGAGAGAGAGAGAGAGAGAGAGAGGCGAGAGAGAGAGAGAGAGAGAGAGAGAGAGAGAGATGAGAGAGAGCGAGAGAGAGAGAGAGGAGAGAGAGAGAGAGAGAGAGAGAGAGAGAGAGAGAGAGAGAGAGAGAACACGGAAGGCATAAACGAGAGAAAAAAAACGATCTGCAGTGAGAGAGTGAGAGTGAAAGTGAGTGAGTATGAGCATGCAAGGTAGGATGGAGAGAGAGAGACAGAATAACAGAGAAAAAAAATCCCATCATTGTGCACCTCCTTTCTAACGTCTCTAAATCCCCCCCCCTTATCAATTAATTCTTAATGATCCAAATAATTCCTTCCTAAGGTTTTTTTTTCCCTCACAGCTGCCGACCGCTCTCCGCTGACATCTTTTCTCTCGATACGTTAGATTTTGTTTCTTCTAACTCCTTTTTCCATGTTCCTTTATTTTGTTTCTCGTGTTTTCGAAAATGCAATAATTCATTATATTTCATATTCATTATTCTCCTCTTCTTACACTTTCTCTCTCCCTCTATTTCTTTCTCTCTTCTTACACGCACGGTGACGCACGCACACGCACGCATGTACGCACACACACACACAACTACACGTACATGCACGACACACACACGCATGTACGCACATTTATATACATTGATATCAGATAAAGAAGTTTTGGTGTTGTAACAATTACTATCATTACTATCTTTATTATTATTAATACTATCTTTACCATTATTTGTATTGATACTATCTTTATTGTTTGTATTGATACTATCTTTATCATTGTTTGTATTAATACTATCTTTATTATTGTTTGTATTAATACTATCTTTATCATTGTTTGTATTAATACTATCTTTATTACTATCGTCATCTGATTTCGCTCTTCCTCTTAGCTTTACTCCGTCTATCTCCATTTCTATCTATCCATCTTATCTTTCTCGTTCTCTGATGACCTTGACACACACCCAGTCGTCTTCCTTACGAAATGGAAGATGAAAAGGGAAAGAGAAAATGGGAGAAAATGAAATAAAATAGTCTGCCATCCCTTGGGCGAGAGGCGACTATATGAGGCGCCTTCAGAACCACAGCAATTACCCAAATTATGGCGGGCAAATGGTTCTTTTTTTCCCGAAAGAGGGTGAGAAGGTCGTTCTTTTTCACCCATTTATCTGTTTAGCTTTTTCTATCTCTGTTTATCTTTTTTCTATCGTCATTTATCTGTTTAGCTTTTTCTCTGTTTATCTTTTTCTTTCGTCTCTGAATATCACTCACTTTCACTCACACACACAACAAACGCGTTTTTTTTTTTTGTTTTTTTTTGCATTTCCTTCCTTCCTTTCTTTAGATCAACTTTTCTTTCTTACTTCAACTTTCCCCTTTCCTTCTTTTCTCTCTACTCCTATTTAATCCCAATTCTTACGCTCCCTCACTTCTTTATTCCTTTCCTTTATTTCTGATCGTAATATTCACACTTATTCTAACTTTTCTATCACACTCTTCTTTATATTTCTTCCACTCCCCTCTTATCCTCTTACGTAACAGAGGGAGAAGAAAGAAGAAAGAGAGAGAGAGAGATAGAGAGAGAGAGAAAGAGAAAGAGAAGAGAGAGAGAAGAGAGAGAGAGAGAGAGAGAGAGAGAGAGAGAGAGAGAGAGAGAGAGAGAGAGAGAGAGAGAGAGAAGAAGAAAAATAACACGGAAAGCATAAATAAGAGAAAAACAAACTTGTTCTGCATTTGACCTAGTATGGCTGTTTGACCTTTTCCCGGTCGCCGATGACCCGAGGGCAATCACAGTCAATGTTGCCGAGACCTTGATGACTCTGACCTTACAACTGCAGATCGTTTGGGTTGAAAGTTCCTTTGAAAAATAAAATCGTCAAGAGATTTGGGAAGTTATCCTGTAATATGTTGTTTGTTTAGATGGATATATCTCTGTTATTCTCTTCTCTTTTCTTTCTTTCTCTGTCTGTCTGTCGCTGTCTTTTTTCTATCTTTTTCTCTCTCTCTCCCTCTTTCTCTCTTTCCTTTTTCTTTCTCTCCCTCTCTTTCCCTCTCTCTCACTTGCTTTCTTCTTCTTTCTTTTCTTCTCTCTCTCTCTCTTTCTTATTTTCTCTTTCTTACTATTTCTCTCTTTTCCTCTCACACCCAATATATAAAAGATAAAGACAAAGACGAAGACGATATAGACAGATTCGATAGATAGATAAATATGAAGATAAAGATAAAATTAAAGATATTGATTAAGAAGTGAAAGAAGAGGTGTAGACGAATATGAAGGTGGAGGTCAGAATGAGGGGAAATGGAGAAACTTGAGGAGAACGCTAGTAATGGGAATAGCCTAATGGTAAGGAAAGATAATTACCCTGAAATGTTTAAGGGAATTAAATATTAATGGTTGTCAGGTGTGCGGGAGTAGAGTAGGGGAAAACAAGCACGGCACACACACACACACACACACACACACACACACACACACCACACACACACACACACACACACACACACACACACACACACACACACACACACGCCATTTCTCCAGTACTGACTTCCTCCCCAATGTTCTCCACTTCTTGTAATAATTCTAACATCCCCTCAATTCCACTTGCATCTTCTTCTCACTTCAACCTCCCAACTTCCACTTCCACCCCTTCCCCTCCCTTCCTCAAATTCCACCTGCACCTTCTCCACTCCACTACCTCACCCTTGCCACTTTCCTCAAATTCCACTTCCCTTCCCTCAACTTCCCTCACCTCCCTCCCCCTCCACCCCTTCCACCTTCCACCTGCACCTTCCTCTCCCCTTCCTCCACTCCCTTCCACCTTCCACCTGCACCTTCCTCTCCACTTCCACTCTACCTCCACCCTTCCACTTTCCTCAAATTCCACCTGCACCTTCCCTCCCCTTCCACCTTCCACCCCTTCCACACCTTCCACTGCACCTTCCTCTCCACTTCCACTTCCCTCCCTTGCCACTTCCTCGGTACACTTCCTTTGCACTCCAAACTTTCCTCTCGTTCCAACTTTACCCCTGTCTCCTTTGCCCAAGTTGCTAGACATACTGGGAATTCTGATCTCATGACGTTTTTTCTCTCTAGTTATACACATACATACATACATACATACATACATAACACCGCACACACACACACACACACATTGAGTCAAGATATATTCACACAATTTTCGTGTACGTTTTTTTTTTTTTTTTATACAAATTGACATTGATACAAAACATATACACAATACACACACACACACACACACACTGGGCCACGCTATGTAAACACATCTTTCACCATTTCTTAACCTGTAATGGCGGACAGGGTAAGTGGAAAGAGCAGGCGCAGAATAAAGCGAAATAAAAGGAGAAATAAGAAGGAAGAGAAGAGAATCAAAGAAGGGAAAGATGAAAAAGAGAAAAAGAAAAATAAGAAAAAGAAGAAAAAAAAACACGAGAGAAAGGGAGAGTGAGAAAAAAATAAATAAAAAAAGGAAGGTGGCAGAGAAGATGGAAGAATAGGAGGAAAGAAAGAAAAAAGGAAGAATAAAAAGTAGGAGAATGAATAGAGGAGGAGGATGACGAGCACATGTAGTAGGAGTTGGAGTAAGGGGAAGGAGTAAGAGAAGAGAGGAGGATAAGAAAAGAAGAAATGAGCAGGAATGAAGAGGAGTAGGAGGAATGTAAAGGGAGAGCCAAAAGTGACGAAAGAGAGTAAAGAAGAAATAGGAAAATAAGAATAGAAGCAGAAAGAGATGAAGAACCAGATAAAAAATTAAATGGAAGAGAGTAAGGTGAATAAGGAGATGGAGAAGCAGAGAAGATGAAAGAAGCAGGAGCAAGAGAAAATGGGAAAGATGAAGAAAACCAGAAAAGAAGAAGAAGGAAAATCAATGAAGGAACAAGAGAGAAGGGAAGAGCGATGAAGGAGACAAAGAGAGAAGGAAAAGCATGAAGGAGGAGACAAGAGAAGAAGGAAAGCGAAAAGGAGACAAGAGAGAAGAAGGAAAAGCGATAAAAAGGGAGACAAGAGAGGAGAAGCAAAAACAATGAAGGGGAGACAAAGAAGAGAAGAAGGAAAAGCGATGAAGGAGGAAACAAAAGAGAAGAAAGAAAAGCAATGAAGGAGGAGACAAGAAAAAGGAAAACCAATGAAAGGGAGACAAAGAGAAAAAAAGAAAAACAATGAAGAGGGAGACAAGAGAGAAGAAGGAAAAGCGATAAAGGGGAGACAAAGAGGGCGAAGCAACACGAGAGCAAACACCACAGCAGTTGCCCATCTCGGGGAAAAAATCGCCAAGGAATTAAAAGACGATAACGAGTAAGAACTAGGAAGGGGGTTCTGACGTCACGGCCAGGATTACGTGTTTCATTTTTTTTTCCTCGTTTTCGCTAAACTGTCTGTCTGTCTGTCTCTCTATCTCCCCGTATCTCGTTTGGTTAAATTGTCTCTGTTTGTCTGTCTCTCTCTCTTCAGTTCTCGCTGTCTCTCTCTCTCTCTCCGTGTCTCGTCTCTCGCTTCTCTCTCTCTCTCTCTCTCTCTCTCTCTTCTCTCTCTCTCTCTCTCTCTCTCTCTCTCTTCTCTCTCTCTCTCTTCTCTCTCTCTCTCTCTCTCTCTCTTTTCTCTCTTCTCTCTCCGTACCTCGCTCGCTTCTCTCTCTTTTCTCTCTCTTCTATGTATTTCTTACTTCTTTTTCCTCCCACCCCTCTCTCCCCCTCTCTTCTTCTTCTCTTTTACTCTGTGTATAATCACTTGCCCCCCCCCCTCTCTCTCTCTCTCTCTCTCTCTCTCTCTCTCTCTCTCTTCTCTCTCTCTCTCTCTCTCTCTCTCTCTCCTCTCTCTCTCTCTCTCTCTCTTCTCTCCCTCTCTCTCCCCTCCTCCTTCCCCATCCCCAAATAACAACAATGACCAAAAAGAGAGAAGACAGAGGAGATAACAACAGCAAAAAAAAACACAGGAAGAACGAAAGGAAGGAAGGAAGGAAGGAAAAGGAAAGAGAGGACGAAGGATAAAAGGATAAAAGAGAGGGAACAGCAAGACGTGAAGAGGAAAGGGGGAGGGGGAGAAGGGGGGGAGGTGGAGATATTGGCTCTGGGTGTATTGTCTCAAGAGTACCGGGCAGGAAAAGGGGAAAAAAGTAGTAGAAGAGGGGAAAAAATAAAGAAAGAGGGGAGAAAACAAAGGGGGGAAAATCGAGAAAGAGGGGAATAAGAGAGGGGAGAAAACGAAGATAGAAGAAGAGGGAGTGAGGGAAAGCGGGAGAGAAAGTCGGGGGGAAGTTGAGAGAGAGAGAGAGAGAGAGAGAGAGAGAGAGAGAGAGAGAGAGAGAGAGAGAGAGAGAGAGAGAGAGAGAGAGAGAGAGAAGACCGGGAAAAAACAAAATAAACAAAGAGAGAGGTGAAGAATGGGGAAAAACAGAATAAATATTTGAAGTAAAAGAAAAAAAATAGGGGAAAGACAGAATAAAACAACTTAGCAAAAATGGAAGGGAGAGAAAACAAATAAAGATGCGGAATACAGAAAAGAAAAGGAAATAGGAGGAAGGAAAGGAGAATCAAATGGAAATACAAAAGCAAAAACAAAGTAAGAAATAGAAGGAAGAGATAAAGAAAGAGTAAAAAAACAAACAATAATAATAATCATAATAATAATAATAAAATGGAAGAAATATTAAACCAAATAAAAAGAAAAAAGAAACAAAGGATGGAAAGAAAGGAGAGAAGAGACATAAAAAAGTAAAATGATGATGAATAAAAATATGATTAAAAAAAATAAAAAAATAAAGAAAATAAATAAATAAATAAATAAATGAAAATTAATAAATAAAACACATACACATACACACAAAAACGCACATACACACACACTCACACAAACACAAACAACACACTCACACAAAAGCAAACGCACACCACACACACACACACACACACACACACACGCACACACACAACACACACACATACACTCTCATCCCCTGGAGAAAAAAAAAAGACTTCAAATACCAAAACTAGATCAAAGCCCACTGAATGGGGAAAATACATTTAAGCAGATTGAGAGAGAAAAAAATATAAATAAATAAATAAAAAACAAAAAAAAAAACATTGGGAATACACGACACTAAGGTAGCTTTATCTGAAGGTTTATCGTCTTGTATCTTAAAGGAAGTGTTTAAAACTGTTTGGGAGGGGGGAGGGGAGGGGGGAGGGGGAGAGGGAAGAAAGGAGGGAGGGAGGAGAGAGAGGTAGAGGGGAGGGAAAGCGAGAGTGGTAGGAAGGAAGGAGAGGGACGGAGGGAAGGAAGGAGGGAAGGAGAGAGAGAGAGAAAGGAGAAAGAGAGAGAGGGAAGGATGGGGAGGAAAAGCGGGAGGGTGGGGAAGAGGGAGAGGTAGAGAGGGAAGGAAGGAATGAGAGAGGGAGAGGTAGAGAAGTCAAAAAAAGAGGGAGAGGTAAGGAGGGATGGAAACTGAAGGATAAGGGAAAGGAAGCAAGGAAAAGAGCAAGACAAGAAGTGAGGTGAGAGAGGGCAGGAAGAGAAAGACGAAAGAGGGAGAGAGAGAAGAGCGGAGAGTGAGAAGAGAGAGAGAGAGAGAGAGAGAGAGAGAGAGAGAGAGAGAGAGAGAGAGAGAGAGAGAGAGAGAGAGAGAGAGAGAGATAGAGAGAGAGAGAGAAAGAAAGAAAGAAAGACAGAGAAAGAGAGAAAAGCCAACCAGGACAAAACTAATGTTTACTTCCCCATCCCTCACAGTTGACCCCCCCCCCCCCCCCAAATGTCCTTAATTACCGACAATGAAGCCGAATATAGAAAAAAAAATCATTACAACAGCCCCGTTGATTTAACCATAATTTATCCATAATTTATCCATAATTTATCCATAACTTAACCATAATTTATCCATAATTTATCATAATTGATAATCTACCCTCTTCTACATTCATCAAAAGCACCGAATTAAAACTTCCTCTTGTCAACTTAACCAATGGAAGGTGATCTGCTGTTGCAAAGATCGACCCCGTCTTGCACTTGCACCATCTCGAGTCTTAAAAGCAACGGGGTATCGTTGCCATATTGCAATGCTATATTCACAGGAGCAAAAAAATAGCCTTATTGATGACGAATAGCCGTTAAAAGTAGCGGAAAAAAAGGTTTCCAGGATATATATATATATATATATATATTATATATATATATATATATATATATATATATATATACATATTTAAGTAAAATAACACTACTATAATGATAGCAAAAAAATGATAACGAAATGATAACAACGACAATAACAAAACAATGATAATGATGAAGATGATGATAATAATAACAGCATCAATTAGAATAATAGTAATAATAATAATAATAATAATAATAATAATAATAATAATAATAATAACAATAATAATAATAATAATAATAATAATAATAATAATAATAATAATAAAACAATAATAATAATAACAATAATAATAATGATATTACTACTACTACTAACAATAATTATTAAGATTATGATTATCACTATCATTATCATAGTCATCATCATCATTAAAATAATAATAAATAAACCAACAATTATATACCTTCAATAATAATGCTAACAAAATGACAACAAGAACAGTAATAACACAAACAATAACAATAACAGTAAACAAAGCAACAATTAACAAGCACAAAGACAAAAAATATAACATGATAACTTTTACTTTGAATTTTTTACACTAACATCGTGATTATGAACAATTACTAAATCATTACATTACCTGTTGATAGTGTAATGATGTGACTATCACGAAGCACTTATAACTCAAAACCTTAAAACATGAGGAAAAGATACTAATAACTAATAACATCACAATTCTAAGATAATGTTGAACAGAAAAGGTCATATTGCTACTTCTGGTAACAGTGACACTAAACATTACGTGCAAACACTAATGATTTTAACGAAATATCTGCACAGTTTTCCATGTATTTGGGTTATTAAGTCTACGAAAATATGAAGCAAAATAGGTACCAATGCTACATCTGGTAACAGTGTGAGTAAGCACCAAGAGCAAAAGCTATAATTATGATTTTATAAATAACTACAAATTCCCGAGGCATCTTAGTAACCAGATCTTCGTGAATGTGAAACAGATCAGGTGCTAAATGCTATATCCGGTAACATTGGTAGTTAGCAACCGAATTATTGGTACCGGTGAATGGCGTGACAGTCACTGAAACCGGTATATTATTACCACCTGTAACGTCCATAAAAAAACCCGGTGATAGTGGAGATTAACGGCGGAGATATGATAGGAAGAGAATAAAAACATGAGAAGAGACATTAGCTTCTATTCACACTTCTATTCCTCTCATATGGGGTTGAGTTTCTGTATGGCTACGTTATTGTTCGAATAAAAAAAAAATCGTAAAAAACGAAACAAAAAAACATCATTTGGACACTGGTTTCACTCTCTTCTTTCTGTCTTATTTCTGTCCAGTCGGTGAACAATTAACCAAGGTGCTAATGAACACAGCACACCGTCGACAAACACAAAGGCTTTCAGTTTGTGGGTGTGTCCAAGAGGGGGGGAGGGGGGCCAGAGGGCGGGGTAAGTTCCCCAATTTCAAAATTGTTCAAAAATCGATCTTGTCTTGTTTTAATCTCTTTCTTCGATGTTGTACATACGAAAAAAAAAACTCGAATTTCTACCAAACACTGTATCCTCTTTTGTATATATATATTTTTTCAATAATACTTCCATTTTCTTCTTTCTGGAGTCATTACGAAACTCACTTTATAAACTCGAATAAAAAAAAAGTCACTCACGTCACAGCAATCTGGAAAAGTGTTCCGAACAGGATTCGAAAAGGGAGAGAGACCACACACACATATCCAGAAGTTGGTGTACAAGAGAGGTCGCCACAGCCGTCGCCACACCACAGGAAATAACAGGTTAGTCTATCGGTTAACACAGAGAGCGGCAAGCCTACAGAACACTTAAGACCACAGACCGTCTACCGAAAGGACACACTCCCTCTCACTAGTTCTGCTATTGATCACGCACTCGCCTTCCGGTTTTGTCAATGAATGAAACACAATACTTGTTCCTTGTCCCATTGGCTGCACTTCGGCGTGGTCGTCACACACACTCTTGGGTTTCACGCTACTACACAGGGTATTACCACCGGTCACATGCTCTGCTACAGCGGTACTTACGCAGCTATGCTCTTGGACAGAGGCCATCTCTCCATGGTAGCCTGGTACTTCATGTTCTCAATCTGCTTCTTTAGCTGATCCTTGTCCATGTTAGCCAGTACTGACGGATCCATGATGCTGCACTCCTATTTATAACTTCGCCTCGCTTAGCTCCGCCCACGAAGGATGACGTCACTGAAACGAGATGAGGAGATTGGTCAGAGAGATGGCTGTGTCACTGCTCACAGTGTTTCCTCTATTGATTGTTGTTTCATTTAGTCTCCTCTATGTAAGGACAGAAGAGAGAAATACTGATGGAAGATCCTGTTACATCGACTGATCGCGTTGAATCTGTCTCTCGCTTTTATCGCTTTTTGTCTCGACGGAACAAATACACGAGTCTCCCCCTCACTAGACCGTACTCGGAAAAGGCCGTGTGTTTGGAACAAATATTTTCTACCAGACGCTATTTTAGCCCGAGATAAATTGCATATGAAATTCCTCGCTGTTTATGCATGCAGCGACATTTAGTTCAGAATAATGGAAGTTGGGGAGACGCAAAAAAAAAACGAGAATTAAAAGAACGAAATGCACCTAGAGAAATAACGAAACATCTGACATAAACGATATTATATCATAACGATTACATGTTACCTCATAATCGATTGTATAACAACCTTTATCATTCTATTTACCTTTTTTTTATGACATAGCTAATCAGACATGAATTCTAAGAGAGAGAAAGATATTACAAGTTGATGGTAGATACGATAATCCAGAGAAACCTCATATGATTATATAATATATCCATAACATTTTATGTTGCTATGATGTCAAGCATGAGGACTTTCCTTCTTATTTGTAAAGGCATTTTGTTACCAGATATCTATAAACAATCTTGCCCGACAGTGTTACCAGTGATAAACCAAAGTTGTCAGAAGTTAATTATATATAAAGTGATTAATAATGAGTATGTATATGTGGTCTTCATTTCGTGTACGTGGAAATTACGAATATTATTCCAAGAAGTATGGTATTTCTGCTATATATATATATATTTCAGGTAAGGCAGTCGGATTCATTATTATGATTATTGTGGCCATGACTGTTTTTTTTATCGTTAGTACTTTTATCAACAGTGTTATCATTTGCAATTTTATTTGCACTGGTAATAAATGCAGTGTTGCCATTGCCATCAGGATTACCATATTATCACTTTTATCATCATCATCCCTCTCCCGATTCTAAACGGAACCAAACGAAATGAAACATCCATAATAACGAAATGAGATAAGATAATTGGAAACAAGCGCATTCCACCGGCAGTTCTCCCCGAGGTCAACTCACCTGGCGGCCTCAAAGGTCACCCACAAAATACCTCGCGGTTCATTTGCAGGTCATACACCCGGCGCATGCGTGCTTCCTGTTCGCAAAAAAAAAAAGAAAAAAATAAAAATGCTGCATATGTGGGTGGGAAAGTCCAACGCTCGCTATGTGAAGATTTTATGTGGTATGGCGTGAGATGTGAAAGGCGTGTTCTGTTGTTGTGTTCTGTTATGTTGTTATGTTGTGTGCATGTTCGCCATTTTTGTTGTTATTGTGTGTCTGTGTTATTTTATAAGACTATTTGGCTAGTGCTGACAGGTGGTGCGTGAAAGGTTGTGTTCTGTTATGTTGTTATGTTGTGTGTTGGTCATGTTCGCATTTTGTTGTTATTATGTGTCTGTGTTATTTTATAAGACTATTTGGCTAGTGCTGATTGGTGGTTTGTGAAAGGTTGTGTTCTGTTATGTTGTTATGTTGTGTGTTGGTCTATGTACGTCATTTTTTGTTGTTATTATGTGTCTGTGTTATTTTATAAGACTATTTGGCTAGTGCTGATTGGTGGTGCGTGAAAGGGTGTGTTCTGTTATGTTGTTATGTGTGTTCGTCCATGTAAGTCATTTGTCTATATACATCATTTTTGTTGTTATTATGTGTCTGTGTTATTTTATAAGACTATTTTGCTAGTGCTGACTGGTGGTGCGCCAGGACTGGTACATACGGTCAATAGTACTGATAGTATTTAACGATGACAGCAATTTTTCTTATTGTCACGTTCACTATCGACTGTCAGAATAACCGTCGTGGTACCGAGGTCAACCATGAAATAAACAGGGAATAGCATATATTTCCATAATATTGGCCTTTCCCTAACGAAAAGAGAACCGCGAGAAACGATAAAACTTGGATATCTAAACTAAAGAAAGGAAAAGGACTTAACCCTCTTATAAGAATTAAAAAACGGCAATGAATCGTGCAGTAAATACCAGACGAATAGATAAATAAGTGAATCGTCTTGTAATAAAACTTTTTCCGGTATTAAGCTATTTCTTCTCACTAAAATCGTAGCCATGTTTGAAGTCAGCGCTCCAGGCAATAGCGAAGTACTAATATTAGCCAATGTCAGTACGGTTTATGAAACTATTAGCCATTTACGATCCGTCCTCAAGTTGACGGGCAGACATTAAGCCTAAATGGTCTTGGAATTTCTGTTTATTTCACGTAATCAGTGCTATTAACATTAATTACTTATTGATTATCGATCGTGTACAGCTTGTTTTGCATTATTGATTTTATAATTGTGGAAATGTATGTTGCAAGCATGACTTCGTGTTCGTAAATTGTGGTGCTTCATCGAACCCATGTCAGAGAGAGGTTGTTATCGTGCTAATTAATCTAATGTTTGCATAAATATTTGGGAATTTATATATATGAGAATATGTTAATATGCCTATTACACCAGGTAGAAGATACGTGGAAGAGAAAAGAAAGAAAGAGAAACAGAAAACAAGGGATTAAATATCCTATTGTTATTGTTATTCGTACATCTGCTTAGAATGTGTTGAAATTTTCGACCCTGGCGTCACTAGATCCACACGAGCGACCCAGCTGTGAACCATTTGTCGTGACGAAAATAAATAAATAGCCTTAAAATTCTGGCTGTAGTCACGGCAAATGAAAAGTCCGTCAGAAAAGAAAGTTCCATTAGTCACGTTGAGCAAAACGAAGTGTGAAGTGTGTCGAAGCTGTTTCGAAAAGGTTTTGCTTCTTGGTTCTTGGATGTCAGCCAATAGCGTCGTCTCGTTCCTGATCTCTTGGAAACTGGGGAGGTAATTT
>NW_020870248.1:621243-623743 GCF_003789085.1 Penaeus vannamei | reverse complement strand
GGCCTGTTTGTAATTTTTTTTTTCTTTTTTTTAAGGGGGGGGGGGGGGGAGGGACCGGTTTGTAAAAATTGTTTGTTTGTTTTTTTTTGGGGGGAGGGGCCGGTTTGTTAAAATTGTTTGTTTGTAAGGGGGGGGCCGTTTGTTAGGCGAGGTCCGACCCAAAGAATATTCGCATACTTGACATGCATAGATAAAGAATAAAGGCATATCTATTAGTCTAGACATGTATATCAAACGGGTAAATATAGAGATAAATGTATATCTATCAGGTATATAAACAGATATCATTTCTGTATATATGCATGTCTGTATTTACGAATATTTTATGGATCGAGCCTCAATTTTAAACAAACTACCCCCTCCCCCCTTCCCCCCCCTAAAAAAAAGGGAGGGGGGGGCGAGGGGACCTTTTAATCCCTCTCCTAAGACACTTCATTTCCGGTCGACCCCGAACAACCAATCTACCTGCTATCGTTAATTAAACAGAATCGGAGACTTACCTGTGGAATCGGAAGGAGAGAGCCATTAGTGGTTCCTAACTTGAGTCTTGATGAACCTTAATGATGCCCGAACTTGGAGCTGGGGAGGGAGTGAGAGATGGATGGGGGGTTAGGAGGGAGGGAGGGAGGGAGGGAGGGGAGGGAGGGAGGGAGGGGAAGGAGGAATGGGGTGTGGTTGTGGGGGTATGAGAAGTTTGGGAGGAGGGAGGAGGAAGGAGAGAGGGAGGGAGGAAGGAGGATGGAGACAAGGGGAAAACGGGGGGAAAAGGAAGGGGGAGGGAGAAGTGGAAGGCGAGAGGGGTGGAAGTATGGGGGTTTATGCGAGTGGGAAGGTTGGGGTTAGGAGGGGAAGAAGGGAATAGGGAGAGAGGAGGAAGGGGAAAGGGGGGAAAAGGAAGTAATGGAGGAAAAGTAGAGAGGGAGCGGGAGGAGAGGGTAGGGGAAAAGGGGTGGGAGGAAGGGTGAGAAATAGAAGAACGAAGGGAGGGTAGTAGGGAGAAAAGGGAAGAGAGGAGGGAGGAGGGAGAGAGACAGAGAGAGAGAAGAGAAAAAAAAAAAGATGAGAGAGAAAGAGGGGAGAGAAAAGAGAGAGAAAAAGCAAAAAAAAAAAAAAAAGCAAAAAAAGAGAGAGAGAGAGAAAAAGAATGAGAGAGAGAAGAACAAAAGAAGAGAGAGACGAAAGGAAGACCTCCGTTTATCAAAGGAAACCGGAGCGAACAGAGCAAACGTATCACGTGACCCCTACCCCCCTCCCAACCCCCAACCCCCCAACCCCGGCCTTATCTCCACCCCCCCCCCCCCCACCCCCCACCCAGACAATCTCCCGAAAGGTGGAAATCTTCAGCACCGGAAATCATGTAATCAAGAAAAGCAAGAAAGTTCAAGCGACCTTTCGCTCTTCAGAAAGGTCAAAGGTCATATACAAGGTCGCAGATAAAGACATCAACATGGAGTCCCAATTCTTTCATAAATCGTATAAATCGTTTGCATTAAATGGTTCATTGGCATTATTTCTCCATTATCTAAGTTTCATTCTGTGGTTCCTGATTCGTCTCAACAAGTGGTACAATTTTAATACGGTACCTGTGTCACAATTCTTTTTGGTATTTCTGTTAGTACTGGTATTGGTACTCGTGGATTTGGAGGGGATGTGTTCTGTTGGTAGTTTTGACAAGTGCTCTGAAATCCGTTGACGGAGATAACCCTTATCAGCTAGACACAGACAAGCTCAGATACACATGAATATACACACAGATTTGAATTGTGCTTGTACACAAAAATATATATATATATTATATATATATTGTAATATATATATTATATTGGTGTGTGTGTGTGTGTGTGTGTGTGTGTGTGTGTGTGTGTGTGTGTGTGTGTGTGTGTGTGTGTGTGTGTGTGTGTGTGTGTGTGTGCATTTGCAAGAACGAAGGACGTTATCTATTCCTGAACAAAGTCATGCAAGTACCATTTTCATATGTTGGAACACCGACGGTTAAACTTTTGAACCAACTGGAGAGAAAGAAGAAGAAAGAAAAAAAGAGAAAGAGGAAAAGAAAGAAAGAGAGGAGATTGACAGACAAGAGAGTGAGAAACAAAGAGAGACACAGAAAGGAAGAGACAGAGAGATACAGAGAAGACAGAGAAAAAGAAGAAAGAAGAGAGAGGAGAAGAAGACAAAACAGACAGAGAGAGAGAGAGAGAGAGAGAGAGAGAGAGAGAGAGAGAGAGAGAGAGAGAGAGAAGAGAGAAGAGAGAGAGAGGAGAGGAGAGAGAGAGAGAGAGAAGAGAGAGAGAGAGAGAGAGAGAGAGAGAGACAGACAGACAGAGAGATAGAGATAGAGAGAGAGAGAGAGAGAGAGAGAGAGAGAAGGAGAGAGAGGAGAGAGAGAGAGAGAGGAGAGAGAGACAGAGAGAGAGAGAGAGAGACAGAGAGACAGACAGACAGAGACAGACAGAGAGAGAGCAGAGAGAGAGGGAGAGACAGAGAGATAGATAGAGAA
>NW_020870248.1:591243-598743 GCF_003789085.1 Penaeus vannamei | reverse complement strand
TAACTATTCTCCCTTACACAACAATAATCAATTATAACTATTCTCCCTTACACAACAATAACAATTATAACTATTCTCCCTTACACAACAATAACATCATAACTACTTTCCCTTACATAAGAATAATAATCATAACTATTCTCCCTTGCACAACAATACAATATATAACTTCCCTTGTATAAGAATAATAATCATAACTATTATGTTACAAACAATAAATTATAACTAATAACAATATACAATTCTCCTTAAAGAATAACAATTATAATACTATTCTCCCTAACTAACAATTATAACTATTCTCCCTAACAATTATAATAACAATAATAACAATTATAACTATTCTCCCTAACACACCATCCTCTGTGCAGTCCCGAACGAAAATTATGAAGCTGCCACCACATGCATGTATGATGCTCAATCAATAGGTTCTAGGATGACTTAAAGCTGATGCACTGTACTCTGAATGGGCTGGTATCAGTTCGTCTGCATCGTCAGGGTATTATGTTAATTGGGGAACTGTTGGGGTATTGATTTGTTGTTTGTTTGTTTTGTTTGTTGGATGTGTGTGTTGATTATGTTTTTTTTTGTGTGTGTGTGTGTGTGTGTGTGTGTTGTGTGTTGATTATTTTGTGTGTGTGTGTGTTGATTATGTGTGTGTGTGTGTGTGTGTGTGTTGTGGTGTGTGTGGTGTGTGTTGATTATGTTTTGTGTGTGTGTGTGTGTTGAATATGTTTGTGTGTGTGTGTGTGTGTGTGTGTGCGTGTGTGGTGTGTGTGTGTGTGTGTGTTGATTATGTTGTGTGTGTGTGTGTGTGGTTGTATGTGGTGTGGTGTGTTGATTATGTTTGTGTGGTGTGTGTGTGTGTGTGTGTGTTGATTATGTTTGTGTGTGTGTGTGTGTGTTGTGATTATGTTTGTGTGTGTGTGTGTGTGTGTGTGTGTTGTGGGGGGGGGGTAGGTGGTGTTGTTGGTGTGGTATTTGTTATTATTGTTTTTATTTATTTTTTTATTGTTTTATTTTATGGTTTTGTTATTATGACCTTATTGTCATTTTAAGATTTTTAATTTTTGTCATATATCGCCATTTTATGATTATCGTTATTTTCATAATTCATCCCTACAAAATTTCTCCATTAGATAAACAAACCACTAATAAATAAATACGTAAACTAACTAGACCCCCCCAAAAAAAAAAACAATAAATGACGAAACAAACGAGAGAAAATGCCCAGCTAGCCTTTTTTTTTTTTTTTTTTTATCCCATTCTCCGACCGCGTTAGGACCCCGACGCCTGCGCTAATCACGAAAATGAAAAAGGTCAAAAAGGTCATCCGAAAACGATTAAACTTGACAATATCAACTTTGCGAGAGGATGCAGCAAACCCCCCGGCAATTTCACTTCAGGATATGGGGCGAGTGACAGCGGCAGAGGACGAGGAGAGGGACGGGAGGGAGAGGGAGGGAGGGAGGACAAGGTGGGAGGAACGGAGAGAGGGAAGTGAAAGGGAGGAATGAGGGAGAACGTGGAGAGCAGATTGATAGATTGGTTTGGATAGAGAGAGAGGAGAGAGTGAGAAAAGGGAGGAAAGAGAGAGGGAAGAGGGTGGGAGCGGAGAGAGAGAGTGAGTTAGAGAAGAGAGAGAGAGGGGAGTGAGTTAAAGTGAGAGTGAGAGAAAGAGAGAGAGAGTGAGTGAGTAAGAGAGAAGAAAGAGAGAGAGTAATACCAATAGTAATTCCACTTGTTTACAATAGTTATTCTTGGGTGTCAGGCTATCTATTAATGTTTTGTTTCTAAATTACTCCCCTGTGTAAGGAGGGAATGGCCTAAGTTACCTTCCAATGGCAGTCCGGGAATCGAACGCGGGTCAGCAAGAATGCTAGACGAGAACGGTGAGAAGAGAGAAGAGAGAGAGAGAGAGAGAGGGGGAAGGGAGGAGGGAGAGAGGGAGAGCGAGGAGAGGGAGGAGGGACGGAGGAGGGAGGAGGGAGGAAAGAGGGAGAGAGAGAGAGAGGAGAGAGAGAGAGAGAGAGAGAGAGAGAGAGAGAGAGAGAGAGAGAGAGAGAGAGAGAGAGAGGGAGGGGAGGAGGGAGGGACGAGGGGGGAGGGAAGGAAAGGGAGGGAGGGAGGGAGAGGGAGGAGGGAGGGAGAGGGAGGGAGGGAGGGAGGGGGAGGGAGGGAGGGAGAAGGAGAAGAAGGGAGAAAGACGGAGAGAGGAGGGAGGGGAGGGAGAGAGAGAGAGAGAGAGAGAGAGAGAGAAGAGAGAGAGAGAGAGAGAGAGAGAGAGAGACGAGAGAGAGAGAGACAGACAGAAGACAGACAGAGATAGATAGATAAAGAGACAGACAGACAAACAAACAAACAGACAGACACAGAAACAAAGAGAAAGCGGCAAAGAACAGACAGACAGACTAGGAAGACAGCAGACAAACAAACAAACAAGACAGACACACGAAACACTAAGAGACAGCTACCAGGTGTGAGACAGAGACAGAGAGAGAGACAGAGACAAACTGAACCAACGAGACGACCGAAGAAAGCCAACCCATGAATAAACAGCGAGCCTTAGCTCTGGGGAGGCGGAGGCAGTGTCGTCATACATTATATACAGTAGGGCGGGCTGGCGTCGGGCAGAGGGGGATAGGGCGTGGGGCGTTGGGGAGCGGGGCGAGTGGGCGCAATGAGGGGATGGGCGGTGGGGCGTGGGGCGGGAGTCGGCAGAGGGGATGGCGTGGGCGGTGGGCGGAGTCGGGGCAGAGGGGATGGGGGCGGGCGGGCGTGGCGCGGGAGTCGGGAAGAGGGATGGGCGTGGGCGTGGGGCGCGGGGCTGGCAGAGGGAATGTAGGCGTGGGGGGGAGCGCAGGGGATGGGCTGGGCGTGGGGCGGGAGTCGGCGAGGGGGATGGCGTGGGCGAGCGGGAGTCGGCTAGAGGGGATGGCGCGTGGGGTGGGGGGCAGCGGAGATGGGCCCGTGGGCGGGAGTCGGCAGAGGGGATGGGCCGTTGGGCGCTAGGGGGGGCGGAAGAGGGGAGGCGTGGGCGGGAGGGCGGCGTAGGGAAGGGATGGGCGTCGGAGGGGGGGGGGGGGGGAGAGAGGGGGGCGGGCCGGGGACAATAGGTGAGAAGAGCAGAAACTTTCCACACGAGCGAAAAAGTCTGTTTTTTTTTTTTTTTTTCGCGTGGGTCTTTTGGTGGATGGGTTTTTGTAGATTATTTAAATTGAATGCATTTATTCATTTTTATTTATGACTTATTGATTTTGTTCTTTTTTTTTGGTGTTGTGTGTTTTGGGTTTTTAACCGAGTGTATTTTTTGTTATTGTTTGTTTTTGATGCTAGTTCGTGATTAGTAGTTAATCATCGTTATAACAAACAAACAACACACACCACACAGTAGACACGACAAAAGCAACACAGATCACACACACGAGCATGATGTTGAATATCATATGTGCACATATATATATATTATATATAATATATACTATATATATAATATATATATATATATATTATATATATTTTATTATATTAAATATATTATATATATATATATATAGTATAGCTCCTATTGTCTTTCCTCCTTCTTTTCTTCCTTTTACCTCTTTGCCAAGCGTTAATTGGGCTTAATTACTCCTCAACTAGACCTCTTCTTGCTCTCCTTCTGTCACTTTTTTTTATTCGTTTTTTTCTATTTTCCTTTTTCCATCTTTGTGACGTTCTTTTAATATACATTTACTTCTGTCTCTATTCATGTATTTATCATTATTATGATCATTATAATCTTTATTGCAGCTCCTGTCTTGGAAATGATAGATATATTTAATTTCCCTTCTCCCTATGTCTTGTATAATTCTCATCAAATGCTGGTGAATCCCATGATCTATCAAAAAAATAAGTTTGTAAACTTAAACTAAAGAATAAGATAGTTTACCCGAGAACAAACCTTTCAATTTTTTTTCTTGGCCCATTTTTCTCTAAGACAATCCCCGTTTTCTATTTCTCTTTCCCTCTCGCTAACTTTACGGGTTTCAGCTTGGCTTTCTCTGGTTTCCTGAACTACGTTCTTTTCATATAATATACAGTGTGTGTTAATATATGTATTGTATGTATAATATATATATATATATATATATATATATATATATATATATATATATATATATATATATGTAATGTATATATATATATATATTTATATATATATGTATATATATATATATATATATATATATATATATATATATATATATATATATATACAGAGAGAGAGAGAGAGAGAGAGAGAGAGAGAGAGAGAGAGAGAGAGAGAGAGAGAGAGAGAGAGAGAGAGAGAGAGAGAGAGGGAGATGGAGAGAGAGAGAGAGAGAGAGAGAGAGAGAGAGAGAGAGAGAGAGAAGAGAGAGAGAGAGAGAGAGAGAGAGAGAGAGAGAGAGAGAGAGAGAGAGAGAGAGAGAGAGAGAGAGAAGGGAGAGGGAGAGGAGTATAGAGAGAAATGAGAGAGAGAGAGAGAAAGAGAGAGAGATTGCGAGAGAGGCAGAGAGAGATAAAGAGAGAGAGAAAGAGAGAGAGAAAGAGAGATTGAGAGAGAGAGAGAGAAAGAGAGATTGTGAGAGAGGCAGAGAGAGAGAGAGAAAAAAATGAGAGACAGACAGACAAACATGACCAACCAACACGAATAAAAAATACAAGAAAACCACAGCAAACAAAACAAAAACAAAAAAACAAAAACAAAACAAGCACCCGAGGACCGAGGGGAAACCAAGGTCAATTAATCCGGGGAAGTTTTAATGAGGAAAGGTCGTCCATACTCCGATGACCTGTGCTCGGGTCGTACCTGGGAATGCTCTTAATTAAAGGGGTTTGGGGAGCCTGGTCTTGTGTGGACTAGAAGTGAACTGATATGGCGTCTTCGTGTTCACTTCAAGGCAGTTGTGTGATATGTATGTATGTATGTAGTATATATATAATATATATATATATATATATATATATATATATATATATATATATATATATATATATATATATATATATATGTGTGTGTGTGTGTGTGTGTGTGTGTGTGTGTGTATATGTATATATATATATATATATTATATATATATATATATATACATCCATTTATCTATCTATATCTATCTAAGTAATTATCTATATCTATATCTATCTATCTAATTATCTATCTATCTATCTACAACACACACACACACACACACACACACACACACACACACACACACACACACACACACACACACACACACATATATATATATATATATATATATATATATATATATATATATATATATATATATATATATATATATATAACTCATTAGCCTCCCTTTCGTCCCCTGCCGCTCTGGGCGCTTGATTCCCTCGAGGCTCAGGTAGATCTCATTTGTCTGAAACACATTTAGGCTTCTCTCGAAATAATCCAATCCTTGGTTAACATTTCATAGCGTACACATATTCTATTTCCGTTTCTTCGTTGCCTTTTGACTTTCTTTTTTTGTGTTTCCTCTTTCGTTGTCACTGATTTCAGGTCTGATTTTTTTATTTGGTGATTATTATTATTGTTATTGTTATGATCTTTTGGGGTTATTATATGTATACAAATTATGATTTTTGCCTAATATTATCTTTTTTTTTTTTTTTTGCTAATTTTATCTGACACCGCAAGGGCAAATTCGCACCTAGAACGAAATAAAACAACAACAACAACAACAACAACAGCAACAACATTAACAGCACAAAATAAAAGAAAAAGAGTAAAATGCATTCGACTAATCACCATAAGTGTTTTTTTTAAGAAACCCACCTTGACACACTTATAAACACTTGTACATGCTTACATTTTTCAAAAAAGAGAAAGAACACGATTACAAGAGCTTTCTTTTATACCAAATATAACTCATTTACTCACCTGGGTCACTGTCAGCACTACACGATGGAAGCTGCAACTGGAAATGTGCGACTGGAAGGTGTGACCCCAGCAGGGTAGGGCCCCTGACCGAGCGTAAAAGCGGTCAAGTCAGGGCAGTTTCTCAGGGTAGTTCAGGCTCTTCAGAACGCAAAGGAAGAAATCGATTTGTTTTTTTTCTCGGTTTTTTTTATCTTTTGGAAAATAAATCGTTCTTATTTGATTTTCTACTCTGGGGAAAAAAGCATGATTTTTTTTTCTTTTTTTTTCGGAAGCCCAAAGATTTTGCCGGTGATTAGAATGGAGGTGGGCCCCGGGATGAGCATAAGAGGAAGTCGTGCAGGGAAGGTCACGTGACTAAATCGGGTTTTGCACCTGCCGGGCTTCGTTCACGTCCGACCTCGGCGTCGTGGTCACTCCCTCATGTCTGCCGGGAGAGGTGCTGTATCAGCGCCAACGAGGGTCACTCCAAACTCAGAAGAACCAAATAATGATAAGAAATGCGAGTGCAAATGGCGGAGAAAGGCAAATAAACATATATCGCGATTTTTTTTCCATGCACAGCGGCCGCCATGTCCGAGTGCATTTCGCTGCTCCTTTTCCCCTCTCGGTTTGGGATACCATAAAAGGTCGGGCGGTCTCCGAGCGACCCGACATACCGCATTACTCCGCAAGCTGACTGGCTTGGCTCTCCCCTCTCTTCTTCCCCCTCCCCTTCACTCCCCTTACCCTCTTCCCTCCCTTCTCTTCTCCCCTTCCCCTCCTCCCTCTCTTCTTCCCTTTCCTCTTACTTCCCTCTGCCTTCCTTCCTCTTCTCCCCTCTCCCTTCTCTTCTCCCTTCCCCCTCTTTCCTCCTCTCTTCCTTCCCTTCCTCATCTCTATCTTCTCCCTTTCCCCTTATCCCTCTCCCTACCTCTTCCCCTTACCCCTCTCCCCTCGCCTCTACCCCTCCCCTCTCCTCCTCCCCCCCTCCTCTCCTCCCTCTTCCCTCTCCCCCTCCCCTCCTCTCCCTACTCCCCCCCCCCCCCGCGCAGACATGACCAAAGAGAACCCACCAGATTCTAGAACCTTCTAGAATCCACCAGGTCGCGTGCTGCCATCTACCGGCGCGGATAGGGAGCTGAAGGGAGGAGCGGGTATCAGCTGATAGGCGGCGTCATGCGGGTATGCTTATGGTCATGAACACCTGTTTCATGCGTTAACCCAAGGCAGGGGAAGGCTTCTTGGGTTGTGATCGTGCGTACGGGTCTAATAGCACGTACGCAGGGTTGGGTTGTTCTCCATGCTGGCTAAAAAGATTCTTTCTCTTGTTGTTCTCCTTGCTGGCTAAAAAGATTCTTTCTCTTGTTGTTCTCCTCTGATTCTTTCTCTTGTTGCTGGGCTAAAAAGATTCTTTCTCTTGTTGTTCTCCATGCTGAAAAAGATTCTTTCTCTTGTTGTTCTCTTGCTGGTTAAATGGCGAAAAAATCGTTTCTTTTGTCTTTCGAGTTTTTTTCTACTTCTTCTTCTTTTTTTCGTTCTTCTTTTCTTCTTTTTCGCTTCTTTTTCTTTTTCTCTTTTTTTTGTCACTTCTT
>NW_020870248.1:581243-583743 GCF_003789085.1 Penaeus vannamei | reverse complement strand
TTGTGTGGTGTGTGTGTTGTGTTTGTTGGAGGGTGTGTGTGTGTGTTTGTGGAGGGTGTGTGTGTGTGTTTGTGTGTAGGGTGTGTGTTTGAGGGTGTGTGTGTGTGTTGTGTGAGGGTGTGTGTGTGTGTTAAGGAAGAAGGAAGATTCATTCCCAAAGTTGCTTCCTTAAATATAATTTCCTTCCGAACGAATGGAGGGGTGGGGGGGAGGGTACAGGAATGCTAGTAGATGTATTATGAGGAATTTAGAAGATGTAATTGATTGGAGATTGTCAGGAGGTTTTGTTAAAGAAGGAAAGACAGAGAATATGAGGTAAAGGGTAGAGGTATACATGTGCACACATACATAAGTGCGTGCGTGTGTGTGTGTGTGTGTTGTGTGTGTGCATACATACCTCTACGTGCTTGTTTTTATTTTTTCTCTTTTTCCACATACATTAATTCAATTTTTTTCTTTTTTTATGTTCCTAAACGGACGTTGTAGAGTATTTTCGTATACCTATTTACACGTGTTTTTTATCAAATGAAAAAAGGGAAAAATATGATTATATATATTTCTTTTTTTACGGAAGTGCCAAGATTTTTTTTTCAGATTTTCTTTTCAAGTTCCAGTTATTTAAGAGTTGATTGCAGAATAAAGGGAAAAAAGAAAAAAAGAAAAAAGAAGACTAGAATAATAGCCAAATGAACAATGAATAAATGCAAATCTATGCTTATTTTCAAAGCTTTTTTCAGACAGGAAGCAATGTAGCGAAAAGGCAGATATGTGTACTTCTTGTTTTATCTTTCGTTGTATTATATATAACTGAATCTATGTACAAATATCGAATTAAAGAACATGTTTCTAGTGTGATCCGTTATAGAAAATGGTCCTTACTTATGGTAGACTCATGTATTTCTAAATCGGAAAGTTGGAGATTGGTAGAGTTTTATCAATGGTTTCTAGAGCAATTTCTTAGCTTTTCGTCCAGTTTATCGCATAAAAAAATAATTGCAGTATATTAAGCACCTCTAATGAGCCTTATTAAGGTTGATATTCCTTTTATTAATCAATGTTTCCATAATAATTTGATATCTTTGCGTCGTTGGCATTCTCATTAATATTAATTAAAACTAAATCCCATTTTAACGTTATCAATATCCATTTAATTTTCATCACGGTGGTGAAATATTCATGGTCACCTGATGAATATGAATGTCCTCATTATTACTATTGTCGTTAATACCTTTGTTTCTTATTTTTACCTTTGCTGTTAACCCCAACTGTCATAATAATTATTGCTTTTCATCATAAAAAATATTACATATATATATAATATATATATATATATATATATATATATATATATATATATATATATATATATATATATATATAGTATGTATGTATGTATGTGTGTATATATATATACATATATATAGATAGATAGATAGATTATATATATATACTTAGATATGTATATATTTTTTCCCTTTTTTCTTTTTCTTTTTTATATTTTTCTAATAACCTCGATTCCAGTTTGTATATTGACTATTAGCTGCAGCAATTATGTCATATTGCCAATTTGCTTTTCACATGAAAGCCGCCATTGCAAAAAATGCATCGTCGTTCTATGTTTTTAGAATATTCAGTATTATTCATTAAAGATACTCATCAACATGCGAATCTGTTTATTTATTGCGTTCTTTCCATGGTCCATAATTATTACAGTAGATAGTGTTGCATATACGGAGTTGTTTGAAGCCGGATACGATATTGTTTCTATGAATTTCAGGCGACTTTGCTTCATGGTCTCTCGCCAACCGAAGTCCCAGGAGAGTCAGCGACGTCACACGATTTCCGTCTCCTGGGTATCCGGCGACCCGACCGCGAGCTTGTACGAAGTCCTACGACTGCAGGTCTTGGCTCGCGGTTCCCCGGGGATCGTCTGGCTCTTCCTCTTCACTTCGATTATCCGGAATTTCTCTCGCTTTCCCTCCTCGTTGGGCGTGCGAGCGAATACCCCCGTGTCCGTGGGCGAAGAGGGCGGACGGCGACGCCCATCCACGGCCGCAGGATCCTCTCGAGGGCGTCGCTGGGGCGGGCGGACCGGCGGCGGCGAGGGGGACAGGCTCGCTTCCGACGACGTCTCCGGGTCGTCCTCCTGCGGCATCTCGAGCTTCCAGTGCACCATGACGTCGGCGTGGCTGGGCGAGACGGGCGAAGGAGGGCCTCGGGGCTCCAGGCACACGCCCGCGCTCTCCTCGCTCTCGCGCCGGAACCTCACGCCCACGCTCCCCTCGCTGCTCCGCCTCGCCCTCGAACTCACGCTCCCCTCGCTATTCCGCCTCGTCCTCGAACTCACGCTCCCCTCGCTACTCCGCCTCGCCCTCGAACCCGCGTTCCCTTCACTCCCCCGCCTCGTCCTCGAACTCATGGCTCCCTCGCTGTGCCGCCTGATCCTCCTAGCCGCACTCTCCAAGCTATCCAGCCTGACCCTCAGTCTCCCTCTCCCTCG
>NW_020870248.1:563743-576243 GCF_003789085.1 Penaeus vannamei | reverse complement strand
GAGAGAAAGACAGAGGGAGGGACTCTTTACCAAATGATGATCAAATTTTAATCATCAACATCTGATTATCATCATTACCATAATAATTTTCATATATAATTTTACTATCTCTGCAACAATCAGTACTACTACTGCTGCTGTTGATACAGCTGTTGCCACCATTGTTGTTAGTAAAGCCTATTACCACCAGTTCAGCTGATCATAATAATAATTCAATGAAAATTTATCAATCCATTACTAGTATTATTATAGTGCACCCATACAGCTGTTCTTCATGAATCTATTGCTTTCGTAATTATTTTCACACACCCAAAGCTGTTCTTTCAATTTTTATTGCTACATATTTCGTATATTTCCACCACACCCACACAGGCTGTCTTCATCAATCTATTGCTACATATTTCGTAATATTTTCCATCATAATCTACGTATGCCTTCGTACATCATTCATCTTATTACCTAATACCTGGACATCCCCTTACTATCTTTATCTTCACCATCAACTTAATTATTTATCTACGTATTTCTTAATTTTACATACATTCATCTTATTACCTAATACCTGGACATCCCCTTACTATCTTTATTTTCACCATCAACTAATCCTTTAATTAATCTACTAATTTATTAATCTACGTATTTCTTCATTTTACATACATTCATTTCTTTAAATTAGTGTCTTAGTATCTTACTTAGGTTGTAGTCGATACAGCGTGTGCAGTAGACGTTGGGAAGGTTGGCAGAGATGAAGTCAAATAAGGTGGCAAAACCTCCCCATACCTGAAGGAGGATGGGTATCCATTAAGACGTGTGTGCGTGTGTAAGCTGTGGTTTTTCTTGTCTTGAGATCTTTCTTTCTTTCTTTCTTTCTTTCTTTCTTTCTATTTCTTTTTATATCTCTGTCTGTCTCAGTCTCTTTCTTTCTATATTTCTCTCTTTCTCTGTCTCTGTCTCTGTCTGTCTGTATCTCTCTCTCTCTCTCTCTCTCTCTCTCTCTCTCTCTCTCTCTCTCTCTACTCTCTCTCTCTCTCTCTCTCTCTCTCTCTCTCTCTCTCTCTCCTCTCTCCTCTCCTCTCTCTCTCTCTCAGTCTCTTCTCGCCCCCCCCCCCCTCTCTCTCTCTCTCTCTCTCTCTTCTCTCTCTCTGCTCGTCTCTCTCCTCTCTCTCTCCTCTTTCTCTCTCTCTCTCTCTCTCTCTCTCTCTCTCTCTCTCTCTCTCTCTCTCTCTCTCTCTCTCTCTCTCTCTCTTCTCCTCTCCCTCTCTCTCCTCTCTCTCTCATTTTAATATATCTGCCTATCTAGCTATCTCTGTTAATCTATCCATCTGTCTATCTGAGTATCCCTCTAGTTACATTTTAGTGTCACCTCTTAGTGTTACATAGTGTTGCATATAAATACCAACAGCAATAAATAATATATAATAATAATATATAATAATAAAGATAATAATAATAATAATAATGATAATGACATAATAATAGCAATATCATATTATTATTGATGATTTAATAAATGATAATAAATAATACAATAAATATACTAATGATAATGAAATAATATCAATAGATAATGACAATACTAATAATAATACAATTAATAATAATAATAATAACAATAACAATAATAATAATAATAACCATGCCCTCTTCATGTTACATTCAACCTTCCCCCCCTCAAAAAAAAAAAAAAAAAAAAAAAAAAATAGCTCACCAGTCCCACTCCTCCGATCCAGTAGCAAGCAGGACGATCTCTCATGCAGAAGCAGCAGGTCAGAGAGAAGCACCAGTTCTCTTTACTGAAGCTGCAGCCCATCTTGTCTCTGAAAGGGAGATAAGGGGTTGAAATGAAATCAGAGGTAGTAGTAGTAGTAATAATCATAATAATAAAGTAGTAATAATCGTAGTAGTAATCAGTAGCTTTTAGAATGGAAGGCGAGGGGAGTAGTGTGTGTGGGGGTGTGGTGTGTGGTTGGGTGGGGGGTTGTGGGTATGTGTGTGGAGGAAGGGTGTGTGGTTTGTGTTTGTGTGGGGGGGGGGTGTTGTGTGTTTGTGGGTGTTTGTGTTGTGTGGTGTGGGGGGAGGTGTGGTTGTGTGTGGGTGTGTCTGTGTGTGTGTTTGCGTGTGTTTGTGTGTGTGTTTGTGTACGTGTGTGGTATGTGTGGTGTGTGTGTTGCATGTAAAAGTTTCAGAAACAGAAAAAAAAAAATATAGTAATAGAATAGATAACTAAAACTACAAATACATGAGTGTAAAATTTCTTCGTTTGTCCAGACAGAAGAGTGTAAATATGTCTCCATTACGTTAACACATCTGAACCTAATATATATATATATATATATATTATATATATATATATATAATATATATATATATATATATATATATCTATATATATATATACGATAACAATCACACACCAACATAAATTTCAGATTTTTGCACCAAACACATACATTTCTGTGAACATGAACTTGATCTGCGAAAAAAAGGCTTTTATGTGAGATGAACTTTTCCTATATCTGAACGAACGAAATGTGCATTAAAGGACAAGCAAGACATCCGGGCATGCACAGCGCCCACGCCCGGATGTAACACTTGAAAGGTATTGTATGTGCGTTTGTTGTTGCTGTGTTGTGTTTTCTTGTTTTTAGGAAAATTCCCTATTTTTTTCTTCTTGTTTTTTCTGTTATCATTATGATTTTTGTTATTATCATTATCTTTACTATCATGATGATGATCATCATTATGGTAATAATGATGATAGCAATAATGATTACTTTCTTCCTATTTTTTCTATTATCATTATTGTTATCATTATTATCATTATCATTATTATCGTTATCATTATCATTATTATTATTATTATTATTATTATTATCATTATTATAATTAATGTTGCTAGCATTATCATTATTGTTATCATCATTTTCAACATCATTATTCTTGTAATTATCATTATTATTGCTATTGCAATTATGACTTTTACTATTATCATTATAGCTACTAATTTTACTATTACCATTATTGTCATTATGTTATGACAGTGTTTACAATTAGTTATCATCATCCTTACTGTCACATTATAATTATTATCAATATCATCCTTATCACTACACTGTTATCATTTCTATTGATAATCTTATAATTCTCATCATTACTATTATTGTTATTATTATCATTATCATCATCATTATCATTATCATCATTATCATCATCATCATTAAAATCATTATTATCACTATCATCATCATTAAACTTATTGTTATTTATTTTCATTATTTTATAATCATTATTATTATTATTTATTATTATTATTTATTATTATTATTTATATTATTATTATTATTATAATTATATTATTATTAATTAATATTTATCATTATTATTATTATCATTATCATACTATTATTATCATTATCATTATTATCTATTATTATTATATCTGATCAATTGTTGTATCATTATATATTATTGTTAATAATATAATAATAATATATAATTAATAATTAATAATTAATAATAATAAATAATTAATAAAATAATAATAATAATAATATAATAATATAAAATATAATAATAATAAATAATAATAATAAATGTAATATATAATAATATGATATAATAATAATTAATCATAATAATAATAATAATGATACATAATCATTAATAATAGAAAATAATAAAACAATCACAATAAAATAATACTAATAATAATATAATGATAATATAATAATAATAACAGTAATAATAATAATAAAATGATAATAACAAACGTAACGATAATACTAATAACAATAATAGTAGTAATAACAGTAAAAATAATAATAATGATAATAATGATAATGTATTTGAAATAAATAATAAATAATAAAATAATAATAATAATAATAATAATAATAATAATAATAATAATAATAATAACTACTGCTACTACTACTACTACTAATAATAATAATGGTAACTGAAATAATGAAAATAATGATAATGATAATATGATAATAATAAAGGTAATGATAACGATAATAATAATAATATCAACAATAATAATGACAATAATAATAATCATAATAATAGTGATAATGATACTAATGACAATAACAAATACAACAATAATAAAAGAAATAATGATTCCTTTTTATCATCTTGGTACCAATGGCATATTCTCTTTTTTTTATTTATCAATATGCATAAAAAAATATTCATGTCGTTGCTCAAGGAAATTAATTACTGCGCTTTCTTAGTCTTCTAAAAACTCAAGCAACCACAATTTATTTTTTCTTCTAATCTCGTCTGGTTTTCATATTTTTTCAGCATGTCAATATTTAAAAGTGCGCGCTTGGCTGCATAAAATTTTCTTCAGTATTTACTGTGGTGTCTCACGGCTTTCGAAATATTTTATGACATTTTCTATGTCATTAAACTTCATTTTTTTTTAAATAAAGATTTCTTAAATTTTCATCAACATTCACTAAAGAAATATGGCTTTTTCATTTTTTTTATTTTACAGGTTGTGTTAATTTTTTTTAGAGCTTTACATAAAAGAAAAAGAATTGCCAGATCTCTCAAAATTAACGAAGCATATTTGTCGCACAAGAATAAAACACAAACATTTAAAAATAATAATTCCGTGTCACACTAACCTGCGTTTTTGTCACGTCTCTTGAAAACACAACGATGGTGGCATTCCAGTGCCTCTGGTCTCAACTGAAACTGCCCATCCTGTCGAGTCCATCCGGGACTTCCCCGAAAATGTGTACTGCGCACGCCATACTAACCCATATCCACCCTTCCGAAAGAGGCGATTGTTGCCTGCGCCGAGGGCCGAAGGATATATGTCAGCTGGCGATAAGGCAAGTTTATTTTCATACGACAGGATGATACAAAATTCGTAAGCAAAATGACTTTTGGGGGAAATAAATGTATTCTTTTTTATCTTTGTTTGCGGTATTCACTCGGCGTTTTTTGGTTTCCATTCCTCTGTTTATTGCATCATATTCACCATTTGTCATTACTGTAATTATCAGTATCACTCATTAATTTCACTTTAATCATCACTATCAGTAGCGGCATTTAACCCTAAAATCAACGCAAGCAATACCAGCTGTACCAATCATAATGATTATCATGAATAAAGAAACAACATGAAAATAGAACGGAAAAAAATTAGCGCAGTTACCCCCTAGTTTCCATTCGTTTTCATTGTCTTGTTTTCCAAACATTTCTTTCCCATGGACGGAAATATAAACAAAGCGAGATATCGTAAGTTATTTGCATAATATTTTTGTTTACATGATGTATAAACAAAACGATATATGTGATTTGAATGCTAATTTTGTTTACATTCTTTGTCATGTCTTCCGTTTTCTGTATGTCAGTTTACGTATCAACTTGATTATCATATCTATCATTATCATTATAATTATCATTTTATTATTATCATTATCATAATTACAACTATTATCTTTATCATAATTACAATTACCATTATCATTATAATCATTATCATTATCATTATGAATCCTTATTTTATTACTTTATCGTTATTATTGTTATCATTATTATCATTATCATCATTAATAATAAGAATGTATTATTCTCATTTAAGATAATTTTTTCTTATTGATTACGAAATATCAGTTTTACATTACTATTAAATACATGAATTGTTCCTCGTTTTCTATGATGATGAAAACTATTTATCGTTTTCAAAAATGTCTTGTGGGATGAAAGCAAAAACATCTTGAACACATTTCTTTATTTAAACATCAGTCTGACATTTAAAATTTCCTGCATCCTCAAGTCTTCACAAAACCTCATTTAACCTCATAAAAGCGGTCCTCATAAAAATATAATACAAATATAACTTATAAGTGCCTTATAAAAACACAATATCATGAATTTTATTAATACATCATAAAATCAGAGAAACCTCATAAAAGCCTCATTAAAAAAACAGAAACCTCTTTTAAACAATATTAAAATCATACACACCTCATAATCGCCTCATAGAAAATAAATACTATATAAAAAACTATATACCTCATTATCGCCTCATTAAAAACATAAACCCATATACCAAACAACAAACTTTTTATCAAAAATCATACACACCTCATAGCCTCATAGAAAATAAAACCTTACATAAAAATATCCTATATACCTCATAATCGCCTCATTAAAAAAATATAAACCCATATACCAAAAAATAGAAACCTCATAAAACCCTCATTAAAAACATAAACCCATATACCAAAAAAAAAACCTCATAAAACCTCATTAAAAAACATAAACCCATATACCCCCAAAAAATAGAAACTAAAAAAAAGAAACTTCATAAAACCCTCATTCAAAAAATAGAAACCTCATAAAAAACCCTCATCAAAAATAATAATAATAATATAAATAAAAGTAAAAAAAAAAGAAAAAAATAGAAACATAAACAACCCTCATAAAAAATAATAATAATAGTAAAAAAACATATACCTAAAAATAGAAACCTCATAAAAAAACATCAAAATTTATATATATTTAATGATAATAATGATAATAATAATAAATAAATAAAAATCAAATCATTACAAGAAACAGCCCTTCCTCATACCACAAAAAACCCTCACAAAAAATAACCCCAAACAAAAACAAAAAATCCAAAAACACAACAACAACAAAAAAAAACCCTACCTCAATCCACAAAAAAAATCACAAAAAATAACACCAAACAAAAACAAAAAAACAAAAAAACACAACAACAACAACAAAAAAAAAAACACCCCTTCCTCACACCACAACCATGATCTCCTCCAGAGGTTTCCGTCTGAGGTCGGGCACCGTGGCACCGTCAGAGGGGAACCCCACCGGCAGGAGCAGCAGGAGTTTCTCGTTGGGTGGGCGGTCCAGCAGGGATCTGAGGGCGGGGCCGCAGTTGAGGGGCGTGGAGGTGAGGGTGACCAGACCCGCGTTCTAGAAAATATATAGGTAAATAGGGAAGTAAATAAGAAAATAGATAAAATGGGGGTGATAAGATAAGTAAATCGGTAAATAGGTAAATAAATAAATAATAATGTAAATAAAATGGGGGTGAAATGGAATCGTTTTTTTTTCTTTATGGAGAATTAGTTGCTGTTATCATTTGTGTTTGTTTTTTTCTCTCTCATTCTATATATATATATATATATATATATATATATATATATATATATATATATATATATATATATGTATATATATATATAAATATATATATATATTTTTTTTTTTTTCTCTCTCTCTCTCTCTCTCTTCTCTCTCTCTATTGTTTCTTTTTTATCTCCTTTTCTGTTTCTTTTTTCTTTTCATATATTCATTCATCCTCTCTCTCTCTCTCTCTATCTATCTATCTATCTATCTCTATCTCGCTATCTATCTCTATCTCGCTATCTCTCTCCTCCCTCTCTCTCCCTCTCTCCCTCTCTCTCTCTCTCTCTCTCTCTCTCTCTCTCTCTCTCTCTCTCTCTCTCTCTCTCTCTCTCTCTCTCTCTCTCTCTCTCTCTCTATCTCTATCTCTATCTCTATCTCTATCTCTATCTCTATCTCGTCATAAAATCAGCACCATGCAGTCTAAAAGACCCCCCCCAAAAAAAAAAGTAGCCATAACCACCCTAAAGGTACGGTTAGACTACCCATAGATTCGTGAATTCCAGCGATTTTTAATTCTAAATTATTCAGAATTGTTCATATTTCGTCTTACATCAATAGTTACATTTAAATATAAGCTCAAATACAAAAAAAAGTAAATACATAACTGCAAGTAAGTTGAAACCGCAGATCTCGTGAACATTCGAAATGTGGAATTCTGAAGCAATTTCCTCCAATTCTAGAAAAGTTGAGAATTACGAAAACATGAAAGAATAGCAAGAGTTAGGGAGAATTTCTGCGGTTTGTTTTAATGCCGCGTTTCCACTGGACAAAACCCAGAGTTCTTTTCGCAGTCTGAACACCACAGATGGGCGGATCGGTTCCAACCCACAGAAAATAATGGGTAGTCTGACCGTACCTTAACCAAACAGGGTCCAGACGCAACCATCCACACCAAACAGATTCTTTTCCCCTCCATTCTTCCCCTTACACTTTTTCCATCCACTCCTCCCTTCCACTCTTCCCTTCCACTCTTCCCTTCCACTCCTCCCCTTCCACTCTTCCCTTCCACTCCTCTCTTCCACTCCTCCCTTCCACTCTTCCCCTCCACTCCTCCCTTCCACCCTCCCTTCCACTCCTCCCTTCCACTCTTCCCTTCCACTCCTCCCCTCCACTCCTCCCTTCCTTCCACTTCCCCTCCACTCCTCCCTTCCCTCCATCCTCCCTTCCCTCAATTCTTCCCTTCCACTCCTCCCCTCTCCACTCTTCCCTTCCACTCTTCCCTTCCACTCCTCTCTTCCACTCCTCCCCCCCCCAATCCTCCCCCCACTCTCCCCTTCCACTCCTCCCCTCCACTCCTCCCTCCCAATCCTCCCTTCCACTCCTCCCTTCCACTCCTCCCCTCCATTCTTCCCCTTCCACTCCCCTTCCACTCTTTCCCCTTCCCTCCCTCCACCTCCCTTCCACTCTTCCCTTCCCCTTCCACTCCCCCCCCTCCACTCCTCCCCTCCCCTCCAATCCTCCCCTCCATTCTTCCCCATCCACTCCTCCCTTCCACTCCTCCCCTCCACTCTTCCCTTCCACTCTTCCCCATCCACTCCTCCCCTCCCCTCCATTCTTCCCCTTCCACTCCTCCCTTCCACTCCTCCCCTTCCACTCCCCCCCTCCACTCTTCCCTTCCACTCCTCCCCTTCCACACCTCCCTCCCCCCATCCACTCCTCCCCTCCACCCTTCCTTCCACTCCTCCCCCCCACTCCCCTTCCACTCCTCCCTTCCTCTCCCATCCACTCCTCCCTTTCACTCCTCCCCTCCCCTCCAATCCTCCCTTCCACTCCTCCCTTCCACTCCTCCCCTCCCCTTCCACTCCTCCCCTTCCACTCCTCCCTTCCACTCTCCCTTCCACTCTTCCCTTCCACTCTTCCCCCTCCAATCCTCCCCTCCACTCCTCCCATCCCTCCACTCCCAATCCACTCCTCCCCCTCCACTCCTCCCTCCCCTCCAATCCTCCCTCCATTCTTCCCCTTCCACTCCTCCCTTCCACTCCTCCCCTTCCACTCCCTTCCACTCCTCCCATCCACTCCTCCCTTCCACTCTCCATCCACCTTCCATCCACTCCTCCCCTTCCACTCCTCCCCCTCCACTCCAACTCCACCCACATGGATCGCCGACAGCAGAATCCCTCCCGCCAGCGCCGTCGAGATCTCGTGGTAGTAGTGGTTCCTCTTACGACCGTCGGGCAGCATCCCATAAGTCTGCTTGAACACCAGGATGAGCCAGGGGGCCTCCGTCAGGTACTCCTTCACCCACGAGGTCCGCAGCGCCTTCAGGTCCTGCACCCACTGGTCTCCTGTTGGGGGGTCGGGGGGTGGGGGATGGGGGGTGAGGTGGGGGTGGGGTGGGGTGGGGAATGGGGTGGGAGGTGAGGAAAGAGAGAGAGGGGGTGGGGTGGGGGTGAAGAAGAGAGAGGGGGGGTGGGGGTGGAGGGTGGGGTGGGGGTGGGGGTGAGGAAGAGAGATGAGAAGAAGGTGGGGATTCGAGGTTTAGAAATAGTTCAGGGAGGCTTTTTATTTGATTTAATGGGCTGGTTGGAAAGAAAATTCTCTAAGAAATTAATTAATAAAAATCGCATAATTCAATCAGTCCGAAAAAAAACAATGAATAATTAACTGATACCCTCCTCTTTCTTGGCTGATTGAAATCAAAATTATCTAAGAAATAAATGAATAAAACATGCATAATTCAATCAGCCCGAAATAGATAAACTAAATAATTAATTAATAACATCTTTCTTGGCTAATATAAGGAAAAGAATTTTTTAAATCCAAACCAGCAGATCCAAAAATAAAATTACTGAACAACTTCCTTCCTCTTGACTAGAAGAAATAAAATCGAAAAGAAAAAAAGAGAAAAAAACACCAACAAAAACAAAAGAAAAACTTCTTTGCTAAAAAAACAAAAACAAAAAATAAAACTCCACTCTGTTGATTAACACAGACAAAAAAAATCAAAAGAAAACCAAAAATAAACAAACCAACCCCCAAAAAATCACAAAACTTCCCCCCTTGACAAAAAAAAAAAAAAAAAAAAACTTTTGGCGTTCCTCCTCCTACCCATCCTCTTCTTGTAATTTATCTCCTCTTCCTCTTCCACAATCTCTCGCACCCGCTGCTTGACTTCAGGATCGCCCACCACAGCGAAGGTCCAGGGCTCGGTGTGGGCGCCAGACGGGGACGTACCTGTGGGCGTGAAGGTGGGCGGCGTGGATTATGTATGTTAGTAGGAGCTGTTGTTAAGACTAATGTTGGTTCTGGTAATTCTAGGAGGGGGGAGGGGGAGGGGAGGAGGGGAGGGAGGGGAAGGAGAGGGGAGGAGTGGAGGGGAGGGGAAAGAGGGGCGGGGGGAGGGGAGGGGAGGCGAGGGGAAAGGGGAGGAAGCGGAAAAGAGGGGAGGGAGAGGGGAGGGGGGAGGGAGGGGAGGGGGGAGGGGAGGAGGGGAGGGGAGGGGAGGTAGGGAGGGAAGGGGGAGGGAGAGGAGGAGGGGGGAGAGAGGAGAGGAGAGGAGGAGGGAGGAGGGGAAAGAGGGAGGGAGGGGGGAAGAGAGAAGAAGAGGAGAGAGGAGGGGAGGGGAATGGAAGAGAGGAGAGGGAGAGAAAAATAGAAATAGAGCTGGGCGATATGCATTATGGATTGCGGTTCGTGGATTATGGAGGAAAGAGGGAAGAAGAGGGAATGGATAAGAGGGTGAGGGAGGAGGATAAGATGGGGAGGGGGGATAGGAGAGGGGAAAGGGGGAGGTAGGAAAATAAGGAGATTACGAGAGGGTGAGGGAGAAAGACGGGAAGGAGGGAGAAAGAGGGGGCTGGAGGGAGGGAGGGAGTGAGGAAGATAAGGAGACGGGACGGAGGGATGGGTGAGGGAGGGTGGAAAGGAAGGGAGAGGGTGAGGGAGGAAAGAGGGAAAGGAGGGGAATAGGGGGAGAAAAGGGAGAGGGAAAGACCGAGAGAGAGAGAGAGAGAGAGAGGAAAGAAAAAGAAGAAGAAGCAACAGCAGCAGTAGATGGAGAAGAAAAGAGAGAGAGGAGGAGAGAGAGAGAGAAAGAGAAGAAAGAAGAGAGAGAGAAGAAGAGAGAAACAGAGACAGAGACAGAAACAGACAGAGACAGAGACACACACACACACAGAAAGAGAGAAACCGGTGCACAGAGGAAAGGAGAGAGAAGAAGAGAGATAAAGAAAGACAGCAACCAGCTCTGTCCTCCAGGCAACGTATCCTAGGGCTATCGTTGCCAATACAATATCAAATATCACCCAGCTTATTCTGTGTTCAGGGAATGCCTTTCTCTCACTTTTTTTCACGTCAGTATATGCCCATTCCGTAGGTCGTGTATACTGACGATCTAGTTACACTGCCTAGTTACGTGTCTATAGTTATCAGATGTATAGTGATCAGGGTTGTAGTAATATTGTGATATTGTTCTCGATCACATATTAGGAAGGAAGGAGGGAGGGAGGAAGGGAGGGAGGGAGGGAGGAGGGAGGAAGGAGGGAGGGAGGGAGGAAAGGGGGAGGGAGGAGGGAGGGAGAGAAAGAAAGAGACAGACAATTAGACAAACAAACAGACAGAAAGAGAGAGACAGAGAGAGAGAGAGAGAGAGAGAGAGAGAGAGAGAGAGGGAGAGAGAGACAGACAGAGAGAAGAGAAGAGAAGACAGAGAGAAGAAGAGACAGACAAGCAGAGAGAGAGAGAGAGAGAGAGAGAGAGAGAGAGAGAGAGAGAGAGAGAGAGAGAGAGAGAGAGAGAGAGAGAGAGAGAGAGAGAGAGAGAGGAGAGAGAGAGAAGAGAGAGAAGAGAGAGAGAGAGAGGGAGAGAGAAAGATAAAGAGAAAATAAGAAAGAAAGAAAAAGAGAGAGAAAGAGAGAAAGGAACAAAGAGAGAGAGATGAAACAACAACAAAAATAAGATCAAGAAGAAAATATGATAAAAAAAAAGATATAAAGATAGTTAATTTAAAAAAAACACGAACAAGGTCAACCACAGGTCAATCACCCACCCGCCGTTCTGACAACATTCTCGATGACCTCTCGCGGGACGGGGTCAGAGCTGAAGAACCGAACGGAGCGCCGAGAGTTCATCATTTCGTAAAATTCCTTCGATCTCTTGATGCTCTCTTCTGCCGAGAATCTGAAGGAAAAGAAAGAAGAGGTAGAAAAATATTAGATGTCTGGAAAATCGAAAAAAAAAACATTGAATTGGTTACCTCTATGATTGGTGTTGCCATATCTATGATTGTCACTTTCTTTATTGTTGTTATCATTATCATCGTTGTTGTTGTTATTATTACTGTTGTTAAAACTAGTGTTCTGTTCTTGCCGTTAGTGTCGTAATTGGTG
>NW_020870248.1:551243-558743 GCF_003789085.1 Penaeus vannamei | reverse complement strand
ATTGATAATTAATAATAATATGAAATCTATAATAATAGTAACAGTAGCAGTTCTATCAATAATAATAATAAGGATAATAATAATGATGAAAATAATAATAATTCAATGATGATCATAATAATAATAATAATAATAATAATAACAATAACAATAATAACAATGATTATAACAATGATAGTAATAATAAAAGATAATACTAAAACTAATGTAATAGTAATGATAATGACGATACTGATAATGATAACAATAAAAACAATAATATCAACAACAATAACAACAGCAACAACACTAACAACAACACTAACAACAACAACAATACTACGAACCCTCCACTGGCCTCCCGTACTTACGATGTGGACGCAAGATCAACTTTAAGAGCACGCACAAGGAAATACCAGTTGGCTTCAAGATGTTCCAATCGATGCTCACTCAGGAAAGGGAGGGAGGGGCGAGGGAGAGAGGGAGGGAGGGAGGGAGGGAGGGGGGGGGGAGAGGGGTGGGGTGGGAGGGGAGGGTGAGAGAGGGGTGAGGGGGAAGGAAGGGTGAGGGAGGGAGGGGAGGGAGGGAGGGGGGAAGGGAAAGGGTGAGGTAGGGAGGGAAGGGGAGGGTGGGAGGGAGAGGGTGAGAGAAAGAAGGGAATGAGAGTAAAAGGAGGGAAGGGAGGAATAGATGAAGGTAAAAGGGGGGAAAAAGGAAAGGATTGGGGAGGGAGAGGGGAAGGAGCGGAGGTGATGGAGGGAAGGAAAAGAAAGGAGGGAGGGGAAAGGGGAAAGGAAGGAAGGAGGAAGGGAAGGGAGGGAGGAAGGGGAAAGCGAGGTGAAGGGAAGGGAAAGGAAGGGGGATGGGGAAAAGAGGTAAGTGGGGGAGAAAAGAGGGAGAATAGGAGGGTCGAATGGAGGGGAAGGAGAGGAGGGGGGAAGGGTATTGGATGAAAAAGGGAGGAAGGAAAAGGGAAAAGCTAGGGGAGGGTGATAAAAAGGGGTGGTGAGGGTGACACCGAAAGAGAGAGAAAGATTAAAAAAGAAGGGAGAGGAAAGGTGTGGAGGGACGCCAGAGAGAGAGAGAGAGAGAGAGAGAGAGAGAGAGAGAGAGAGAGAGAGAGAGAGAGAGAGAGAGAGAGAGAGAAGAGAGGAGAGAGAGAGAGGGGGGGGGGGGGAGAGAAAGAGAGAGAGTACACCATTTTACCAAATTTTGGATAGTTCTGTTATATTTGAGAAATATTACAACCTACATACGTTTGATAGTTGTTGTCAATAGAAATGTATATTTTTTCTATTTTACAATGTATTCACCTGCATTTGTTTAGTGTTCACCATTATTCTTATTGTGACGAAAAAAAAAAGAAATAAAAAAATCTATTTTCCTCCTCCAACCGTCAAACGTACAAGTCAAGAGCCAAGGAAATAAGTTCACTGCAACTAGCGTCTGCGTGTTTTGTGTTTATGTATATAATCATAACCATGATGCTAATAATGTATATTCCATGGCAACCTTTTTTTGCATGATCCGGATTGTGTAACCATCAAATGTAGATTGTAATATTTATCGGTCATAATTTATATTTAAAATGATGTACTCAGTAGTTTACAATATAAACGCTGACGACAAAGTGCAATACATATTAGAATTATAATATGAATTTTGAAAAAGTGTTAGTTACTGAGTGTCTTAATGCAATGATAAGAGAAACAGATAAAAACAAATGGAGAGACGGAAACAGAAACCAAAGACAAAGTGCAAGCATCGAACACCTTTCTTGAGAGAAGACAAAAGCCCCTTTGTTGTCCTTTAGCTAAATTGTAAAGGTTATATATGAACTTGGGTTTACAGTATCCGCCTCAGATCGCTTTCTTATTATAGATATCCTTCTTTGGAGTTTTATTGTGGTTACTTGCGGCAAAAGGTGTTGAGCGGAGGAAGGAAAATTAACCTTATTAACCGTCGTTTTATAGTTGTGGTTGATGTCGTTGTTAAAGATTTATCATTACGGGATTCTTATTATAAGATTCACATTTACTTTCATATTTTTCTCTCTCTGTTTGGCTGGCTGTCAACTTTCTCTCTTTCTTCTCCCTCTTTTCTGTGGAATTCATGGTGAACAGATTGCAACAGGAACAACGAAGGGAAGGGCAAGAAAACACACGAATATATGCATATTCGTGTGTTTTCTTGTCCTTCCCTTCGTTGTTCCTGTTGCATTCTCTCTCTTTTTCTCTTCTCGCTCTCTGTTTAAATGCATGCTTCTATTTCTCTCTTTATCTATAAATTTATCTTCCTCTGTCTGCCTGCCTTTCTCTTCATATATATATAAAAGAAGACAAAACGTAGTGATTAAGGCTATTATCATCTACATCACTATCAGTCAATAGTAGCACAATTTGCAGCAAAAGTATATTAATGGTTTTGATATCAAATAAAATATTCATTATTATCACTGACATTACTATCATTATCATTGTCAGTATTGCTATCATTATCGTAATTACTTTCATCGTTACCATCATTATTATCATTATTATTACACCAGCATAGCCATCATAATCATCACTACTGACACACCATCATTCACACCACCATCTCCCCAAACAAAACAAAACAAAACAACAAACAAACAGAAAAAACAAACAAAAGAACCATGGAAGAATCACCCCTCTCCCTCCCTTAAGTCTTAAAAGAATCACTCACCAATTACATTTCTGCTCCCTTTCTCCGCTTTGGATTCAGCATCCCTCGCAGACGCCGGCAGAGGATCCATGTCTGCGCGCCGAACCGTAGTGCGCATGCGTCGAAGGAGTCGGTGGATTCCTGCGACGACGAGGCAAGCGAGCAAAATCTGCAGTAGGTGATCCTCCGCGAAAGGGAGGAGATACCGCGTCACGAGGCCCATTTTCTTTGATTTATTTTTTAAGCCCTGTTTTCCTTTTCTTTTCTTCTTTTTTTTTCTTTTTTAAGCCCTGACTGTTTTTTTTCTTTGTTTCTTTTTCTTCTCTCTTGGGTTTTGTTTTTCTTTTCCTTTTTTTATGGAATTTCGAATTTTCAGGTAGAAGAGTCTGGAGAAGAAATAGTATATGATTAAGAATTAATCATCAATATTTATTTATCAATCTATTCATTTTTATCATTATCATCATACGCAATATTTTTACATCATAATCAGGGAATCTAAAAAAAAAAAAAAACTATCCACATTATATCCAAACATCACCTCCCTTACCCCACCTTAAACAAACAAAATAAAAACAACGCTTAAACAAACAAAATAACAACATAAAAAACGCTTAAACAAACAAAATAACAAACATAAAAAAAAAAAAAATAAATAAAACGATAACCAACTTTCCAAGCTTCCAGAGAAAACACATGGCAGATAAACACTAAATTCTCGAACGCTGTTAAAGGTGAAGTGACACCTGCCCACCCGTGCACTCTATCTATTAACACTAGAAGTAATTTAATTTCACTCTCATAACCCCCTTCTCTCTGAAAGTGAGGTTTATGAAAGTGGGGACGAATGATAAGGATAAGATATGGATGATGATGATGGTGATGATGATAATAATAAAAATAATAACAGTAATAATGATAGTAATATTAATGATAATAGGAATAATGATGGAGCGATGATAAAATCAATAACAATAATGGCTATAATAATAATAATATTAATAACAGCAATAATGATGTTCAATATTAATGATATAGTAATAAAATATAAAGCGATAATAAAATCAATAACAATAATGGCAATAATAAATAATAATGGCAATGATAATGATAATATAATAATAATAATAATAATGATAAAAGTAATAATAATAATGAAACGTATTCTGCTCTGTAGCGGAATAAACATTTTTTTCTAATCTTGTTTTGCGTTTTTTTTTTTTTTTTTTGTGTGTGTGTTTGCATTTTCCCCTCGAGAGGTGCGCTCATGTACAAGGAGGGTGGGAGAGAAATGGAAAAGGAGAGCGAAGAGAGAGAGAGAGAGAGAGGGAGGAGGGGAGGAGGGAGAGAGAGAGAGAAGAGAAAGAGAGAGAGAGGAGGGGGGAGAGAGAGAAGAGAGAGAGAGAGAGGAGAGAGAGACGAGAGAGAGAGAGAGAGAGAAGAGAGAGAGAGAGAGAGAGAGGAGAGAGAGGAGAGAGAAGAGAGAGAAGAGAGAGAGAGGGAGAGAGAGAAGGAGAGAGAGAGAGAGAGAGAGAGAGAGAGAGAGAGAGAAGGGGGGGAAGAGGGGAAGGGGGAGAGGACAAAGAAGAAAGAGAGAGAAGAGAGAGGGGGGGAGGGAGGAAGGGAGGGAGAGGGAGATATGGAGAAGAAAGAGAGAGAGGGGAGGGAGGGAGGGAGAGAGAAAGACAGAGAGGGATATAGGGAGATGATGAGAGACAGAGGTGGGGGAAGAGAGAAAAATGACAAACTCTCTTCCTTTCACTTTTCCCTTTCCTTCATACTACTTCACCCTTCCCAATACCTCTCTACATTTCTCCCTTTATCCTAATCCTTCTTCCTTCCCTTCGTTTTCTCCCTCGCCATTCCCTCGCGTTCCCCTTCCTCTTTCCTTCTCCCTCCCTAACCATTTTCTCTCCAACTTCTCCCCACTCTCTCTCTTCCCTCTCCCTCTCCTTCTCTTTCCTCCTCTCTCTCTCTCCCATCTTACCCGCATTCTCTTTTGTCCCGTCCTTCTAAAAATCCACTGAGCTTTTTCCCCCGTCCATAATCCATAAATAAATATATATAACAAGCTGATAAAAGCACACGAAAGCAGGTAAAGAAAGACGAGAGAGGTGGAAGGGGCGAAAGAGAGGAAGAGAGAATATCCAGGAAAGGAAGGGGCGGAGGAGAGGAAGAGAGAACAGCCAGGAAAGAAAGAGAGAATATCAGGAGGAAGGGGCGGAGGAGAGGAAGAGAGAACAGCCAGGAAAGGAAGGGGCGGAGGAGAGAAAGATAGACAGCCGGGAGAGAGGGGTGGAGGAGAGGATCGAGAGAGAAACGGGCGAAAGAGAGGAAGAGAGGCCGGGAAAGGAAGGCGGAGGAGAGAAGAGAGAACAGCCAGGAAAGGAAGGGGAGAGGAAGGGAGAGAGAAGTCGAGAGAGAAACGGAGCGAAAGAGAGGTAGAGAGAACAGCCAGGAGAGGCAGGGGAGGAGGAGAGGGAGAGAGAACAGCCGGGAGAGGTCAGGGCCAAGGAGACAATTTGCGAACGGGGAAGAGGGTGGTAACTCGATAATTACACGTTAACCAAGTCGGATAATGGTATAGACACATTGCACGTGATAGAAATCGGAAACTCCGGAAAGTTTTACGATATATTGAAATGTTGGTCTTAATAGGCCTACATGTGTGTGTGTGTGTGTGTGTGTGTGTTGTGTGTGTGTGTGTGTGTGTGTGTGTGTGTGTGTGTGTGTGTGTGTGTGTGGTGTGTGTGCGTGTGCGTGTGCGTGTGCGTGTGCGTGTGTGTGCGTGTGTGTGTGTGTGTGTGAGAGAGAGAGAGAGAGAGAGAGAGAGAGAGAGAGAGAGGAGAGAGAGAGAGAGAGAGAGAGAGAGTGTGTGTGTGTGTGGTGTGTGGATTGTGTGTGTGTGTCTAACATTAAACACTATGGTACACAGACCCCATAGATACCGCAATTTTTATCGTAAACATGACCACCCATAAGGCTGATTAACGATAACACCCCAGACACACAGGGAGCGATAAGACGTACTCAATCAACTTAAAGATATCAATATAAACAGTAACAGTAATCATGAAAGATATTGAATTCCCTCTGGCCTTTAATATCGAGATGGGTTTTAGTAGGATTAAATACCAAAGGAAGTATTTATATCTGCCTTACACAATCATATCTTGTTTATTCTTTTTTCTTCTTCTTTTATAAAGATTTAGACAATATAGGCCTACTATAGTCTATACTCACTGTTCCTGTGTATTCGATATGACGAACTATACCATCCACATGAGACGGGTATAAGTTGTCTAACGTAATAAAAGCAAAAACATTTCTTGTCAGATCGAGTGAACACTTCACAAAGTTGCAGATGATGGCATCACAAGCAACTGCATCAGGTGATATCAAATACTGTTTACTGATCGCTTCATATAGCACAGTACCTTAACGTCCAAGACCATTGTTCTTCCACATCTTTCATCGTGTTCTAGTTTGGTTTCTATTACCTTCATTATCTACTGAGTGCCAATTGCATATTAGGTTATCCAACACAATGCACACATTCAATATGCATTATCTCATCAATAATACATCTAAAATTTTATATCAATACATGTATTTGTCTCCATTATCCGAGACGCTGCACTCCATGGTCCCAGATAACGTCCTTAAGCGTACCTTAAAATTGCGGTTCGACCAGTTTCGTGCTTTAAACGACCGAGCTTCGAACGCCGACGTTCCGACACTCCGAACGACCGTTATATTACTGGGACCGGCTTCTCAAAAGAGCTAAAAAGATCCAGATTTTTCATACATGCAGCATACCTTCAGCCCCTGTCACAGCAGGCTTAAAACGGATCAATCTGAGGGTTGTTTGAAGCTTAGTATGTCTAGATATTAATGCGGTGAGGATAAATCTAAAAGGATAAACCATATTTTTGTGTTACAAAGAATACTAAATGCTACAAAATTATGCTTGTGCAGAGGATAAATCTAAAAGGATAAAACATATTTTTGTGTTACAAATAATACTAAATGCTACAAACATATTATATGTTATGCTTGTGCAGGAAAATACATTTGGGTATACAGTGCTAAAAAAAAAAAAGAACTGGCACACAAGGTTATCAATAAGAAGGCATTGATTATTTACTGGCACACTATGCTCAAAAGGTTGCTGACCCCTGTATTAGAGCAAAGTATAAGAGAGGAAATTTATAAAGATGAAAGGAAGGGAAATTATCGGCTCATGTCCTAGGTAAAATCATGGAAAGAACACGGTTAATGGGTCTCGAATTCGTCTCACATATATTTTTATTATGTTTATTAAAATGTCATTGATTTCTAATTAATAGGAAAAGGGAGGGTATATAGAATTAACCTTAGATATGAATTGAATTAATTGAGAATATTACTTATTTTAATTTTTGTGTATTGCTGAGATTTACGGAATCATATGCCATTTGTTCATTGTTCAGTTATTGAAGAAAATATTAAGTGTTACAAATGTTTTCATGACCGTTAAAATTTGGCACACACTTAACAGAGGAATGAATTCAATCCCACACCCACGAGCCTTAAACTACGTCAGGTTATGCTACCAGCAGAGATCATGATACATTTTTTTTTTTTTTTCGGGGTGTCTCCTTGTTTAAATCAAAACCCGGATGGTGACTAGAAAGTCATGTTGGAAAATTAATCAGACAAATATATCAATACCACAGATATTTAACGGTAAAGTAAATAACGCATTAATATACGTTGATGGGGCAAGGTGTCCCAGCAGAGTCCCACGCTTCTAGAAGCTAGTTGAAGAATAAAAAAAAGTAAATTTATATATGA
>NW_020870248.1:538743-541243 GCF_003789085.1 Penaeus vannamei | reverse complement strand
TAAACAGTAATCGTTAAGTGTCAATAAGTATCAGGATTGCTTGCGCTGGAGGCAGGGACTCAGGTCACGTTGGCACCGGCCATAAACCGTAGGGTCCAGTAACTAGAAGTTCATGAAGGGGGGGGGGGGGTATGGAGTCAGTAGACTTGGAGTCCTAACGATACTCGTGCTGCATATGTAAATCCCTGGAAATGAAGTGAATGCATAAATGATATTTTTTCTAGAATTCCGAAAGATGCAAGTCCAGTAGATAAGTCACAGGAGATTCACAGCTTTTCATTTAAGTTTGTTTTCACTTTCATTATTTTAATATAAGCAGAATAGTAGTCGTAGTAACGATGATGAAAGTGAAGGTAAAAGTGAAGCCAATAATAATAATGAATCATATTTCCACACAAATAGTGCTACATATTCAAACTTTATTACAATTTCGTTCAAAAATAATAATGATAATAATCTCTGCCTAATTTTGCATAATTCTTTTAAAGCCCCACATAATCCCCCCCCCCCCCGAGTCAATATATAGGAAACTACTGATGACAAGACCTATTTCTCTCTAGCCGCAATGCTGACATCAGGAAGTGCAGAAGCCTTCTCGAAAATTCCGTTGACTGAACTGCAACACCTGAGCAATGCCCTGCAAACGACCGACAGCCCCGGCAACACCACTGCAACGGCAACTTTCAATACCCATGACATAACGCTCGTTGCCAAGAACCACGAGAATGCGACCGTGACTTTGTTTTTGAGGTTGGTGTTATTTTGTTGTTGTCATGTGCGTTTATTTTGAGAACGTTTTTTTTTGTGATAGATAAATACGCGTTTAGTTTGTGATGATTTTCTTTTGGGCTTTTTTTTTTTATATAATATAACGAAAATGTGCAGATATTTGTTGATTAACATATATACAAACCGAGTAATGTACGCAAAGATGAAATTAAATAAAGGCAAAGTAAGAAAATTAAGAAAAAAAGGAACAATATATACTAACGTTTCGAGCCGGACGATACTCCTCATCAGACGACAAAAACGAAAATTAATTAATTTCGGTTTTGTCGTACATTGAGGAGTGTTACCTAGATAAAAACCTCATGAATACTTATCCTTTCAAACTGTGACCGTGTTACATTGCATGTTATTACAATCTATCCTACACTACGGTCACAACACCACGAACATGAATGACTATTTTCTGTGTTGTATTACAATGTTATTACAATCTATCCTACACCACTTTCACAACACCACGAACACGAATAACTATTCTCTGTATGTTGTATTACAATATTATTACAATTCATCCTACACCACTTTCACAACACCACGAACACGAATAAATATTCTCTGTATGTTGTATTACAATGTTATTACAATTCATCCTACACATTTTCACAACACCACGAACATGAATAACCATTCTCTGCATATTCAGCGGCGATCTGGAGGCATGCGTGAACTTCACCTTCACTTACGACCCCAACGACCCGACCATCGAGCCCCTGGACGACTTCACGCTCTGCCCACACGACGGAGGCTCAGAAGGAGAGGCGAGGTCGTGGAGGGAGGACGCCGTCGCTCCGTCTCAGAACCCGTTGCCTCAGAACCTCTCGCTCGAGGTCGTTAGTCGTCGCGTTGGCAAGACGGTCCTCGGGGTGAAGGCCGACCCGGCGGTGGTCGAGTGAGTTCGGAGGTTTGGGTTTTAGAGGGAAGAGGTCGGTGTGGATATATGTATATATATATTTTTTTTTTCTTCTTTTCTTCTCTCCTCCTTCTTCCTTCTTCTTCTTCTTCTTCTTCTTCTTCTTCTTCTTCTTCTTCTTCTTCTTCTCCTCCTCCTCCTCTTTCTTCATCTTCAACTACTACTACTACTACACCTACTACTACTACTACTAATGCTGCTACAACTACTACTACTTCTACGACTACTACTACTACTATTACTACTACTACTGCTGCTGCTGCTACTACTACTACTACTACTACTACTACTATTACACCTACTACTGCTACTACTACTACTACAACTACTACTACTTCTACGACTACTACTACTACTATTACTACTACTACTACTGCTGCTGCTACTACTACTACTATTACTATTACTACTACTATTACTATTACTACTACTACTGCTGCTACAACTACTACTACTTCTACTACTACTACTACTGTTACTCTACTGCTGCTGCTACTACTACTACTATTACTATTACTACTACTATTACTACTACACCTACTACTACTACTACACCTCACTAACTACTACTACTGCCTACTACTACTACCACTACTAGCTGGCTGCTGCTGCTGCTGCTGCTGCTACTACTACTACTACTACTACTACTACTACTACTACTACTACAACTACTACTACCACTACTGCCACTGCTACTACTGCTGCTGCTACTACTACTACTACTACTACTACTACTACTACTGCTGCTGCTACTACTACTACTACAACTACTACTACCACTACTACTACTGCTGCTACTAC
>NW_020870248.1:526243-536243 GCF_003789085.1 Penaeus vannamei | reverse complement strand
TTCTTTTACTTTCACTATTTTACTTTCATTTTGAAATTCCCTTTGTTAATCAGTCAGAGGAGTTGATGTATCATTTAGTGGTAGTTATTATAATTTCTTCTCAATATTTCTGTTTAATTCAAACTTTTTAATCTTCCACTCAGTGTACCATGTTCTTATCAGACGACAATTGCCTTTGAAAATATCAATGTTTTTATAGTACATTTTATATATTACTGTCTCTTTAATTGGTCTATGATAAACGTATTAAAGATAAAACTACTGTATAGTTATTAATCACTTTGCCTCCGTCTCTGCGCACCAATAAAGAATAAATAAATATAGGCCGATGATACAGCCTCTATGAACCCGCAGCTGTATGTGAATTACCGCCACAAAAGCACTGCTGGATTTAGTATGGTGGGGCTGCTCATGGACTTCACTGGAGGCGTCCTGTCCCTGGCTCAGATGTTCATGCTGTCAGCGAACAATGGTGAGCTCTAGCGTAGTAAATCAATTGATTGTGCAAACGTAGACGCACATGCATATGGACACGTTCACTTATACATGCTCACGTACACGCACGCACGCATACGCACACGCACCACGCACACAACCACACACACGCTGCGGGCGCACGCTGCACGTACACATACGCTGCACGCACACACACGCTGCACGCACACACACACACACACACACACACACACACACACACACACACACACACACACACACACACACACACACAACACACACACACACACACACACAGACACACACAACAGACTTTTGGAAGACAGACAGACAAAATTATGAATTATTATTCATAAACATCTCGAAATCACGGCTTAAAAAAAAATCCCTTCCTTCCAGATGATTGGATCTCCGTCTTCAACAACTTCAGCAAGTTCGGCCTCGGAGTCATAACAATTATCTTCGACTTAATGTTCTTCTTCCAACACTATTATTTCCATCTCCGTAAACCTTCTCTACTTCTTTGAAAATGTTGTAACAAATAGTTATTTCAGTTGTAGTTTGTCGTTTTTTTTTCACTTAATGTTGTTACATCTACAATACCAGTCAGCTAGAGCGATAAATCTTCCCAAAGTTAGATTTATTTTGGCGGCTCAAAGATGGTCAAATATGCTTGCCGGTGCTTGATTTTTTGTGTGTGTGTGTGTGTGTGTGTGTGTGTGTGTGTGTGAGAGAGAGAGAGAGAGAGAGAGAGAGGAGAGAGAGAGAGAGAGAGAGAGAGAGAGAGAGAGAGAGAGAGAGAGAGAGAGAGAGAGAGAGAGAGAGAGAGAGCACGTCCTCTCCCCATATATTTTTAGACTGCAAATTCTAGACTTATCCTATCATTACGGTCATGCCTGTATTACCCGTGCCAAAAAAAAAAAAAAATAGTTTAAAGGCAACCAGCTTGCGAGACTGACCATGACTCGATTCAATATTGCATTGCCATCTATTTCAGTCATTACCGTTTATCCTATCAGCACTTACCATTTACGCTGAACATTTTCCATCATCATTTTACATCATTACCATTGTTACTAACTGACAGTACGTGTATCTACTAGTTTTAGATATGTTAGAATTGTTTGGAGTGATTTGTTTTTTATAGTGTATTTTATATATGGTACTGTCTCTTTAATTTGTATATGATAAACGTATTAAAGATAAAACTACTCTACAGTTATTTATCACTTTGCCTCCTTTGTCTGTGTGCACCAATAAAGAATGAATAAATCACATATTTCCATGGCAACTCACATCAACAATAAAACAAAAAAATAATTGCTCATGAGCTCCGCCTTTAAAGATCTGGAAGAGCTCGTTAAGAACTTTAATCAATAGCAATTATTTGTCGGGGAAACATTTTTCTTTTTCTACACCTACATTACTACATTTTTAAGGTCTTCAAGAATAATAGCTAACAGATCACAATGCCCAAAAGACGAAAGATTTTACAATTATGATATATTTATAGATCAACTATTAACTAGCCTAAACAGTCAAAGAGTTGCCAGTTATTAAATAAAATATATTTTTTCTCGTGACACGAAGCGGCTGGTGTTTACATCTGTGAATCGTTCGCTTGTTTGGCTTTGGCTTCAAATCGAATAAACGTGGCTAATTTCTTCGAACATTTATAAAGATTCTTTAACACAGATAAAGATGCCGCTTTAAATTCATTCGCACATTGTTAAAATCAGATAATGGGTTCTAATAATCGTAAGATAACAAAGCGAAGATACACTGAAGACATGCCTCGGAGACTCGGGTCAAGCAAACTTCCTTGTGGCGTGAGGGTGCGAGTGCCAAGCGAGGTGCCAAGGGTTAGGACCTCACTGGGCATCCTTGTGACACAGTAGTGACGTGTCCGTGCCCTAGAAACGCTCAGACTGATACACTGGGGCCATGGCTCACGTGAGACTAAAATTGTGTAAGTAGAAATTCGTATTTTTTGGTAATTTTAGTATCTTGATTCAACCGCTGCGCTACGCACCTGGGTGTATGTCGCGAAAGAAACGTTTATTTAAATTAGATTAAATCTTTTGGTGAGAATAGAAGTTCCAGACAAGGTGTTGCTTCGTCTTCTTGGCAATAAGGTATTTTTTTCGAGTAAGTGTTTATTATCATTATCTTGTCTTTATACAGGACCAACCACAGTAATTTTCTAAACTTCTCTTTGGGTAAAATAGAGAAGGAAGGATAAGGTAAATAGGTAGAGAGTAGATAATCATGGCAAAAACTAAGCCATGTTAGTTTCTTAATGTCTTCATACTTGGTATTAAGTCATTCTGTGGCCTCGTACTCTGCACTTGTATAATGGTTAATAAGAAACTGGAGAGTTGGAGTTTACCTTCCCAACAATTTATCATCAAAGAAAGAGCGATCAGAAATACCATTGTGTTCTGAAACTTTGTTATACTGCGTTTGTACTAAGAGATAGTATTTGCTTTGGTATTTTTTAATTGAAGGCAAGAAAAATATCATTGCACCACAGAGATCGTCATTGTGCAGTACACATAGTACGAAAATGGAAATATTATATTTTGTACTATGGGTAGTGTGTTTACTGAATACGCCATACTTTTGTAGCTGTTTTGTGCAGCTGTTATCTAAAATGAACTTGTACATGGAATTGAAAGTACTGAAAAAGATGTATCATGTACTATGATTCTTCTGAAGAAATAAACAAATTTAGATATGTGCTCTTGGAATCTGTACCTGTTGTACGGCTGCCTTCAAGAAGTCACAAGGTCAGTAACCCTTTTAGTTTATTCTTATTAGCAGCTTATTTTATTCTTATTACCTTATATAGATGCATTACAAATATTCCCATCCCATTAATCTTGCAAACTACTTAGTTTTACCATGTAGGAAGTAAAGGTATTATTCATCTACGTAAGACAATATTTTATTGAAACATTAAAGTAACATTTCATGCATCATGTTTTTGTTTCTAAAGGATCCTCACGTGTGAATACCCATGCTATATGGATTTCAGAATGTCAGTATGAGAGTCATTTATAATGACAGAAGCTATATACAGTTGTTAGAAAATTTCCATATTTACCTTCATTGATTAACCACATGCACATTTGTGAATATCTTTGACATAAGTATACAATTTTCATTATATCATTTGATTTGAGTGGGCAAGTATCTTTCCTCACACTGTAAGAATAACTCTTTGACAGGTGTGGTATTACTTGGCATTTGCTGGTCATTACTACTGGTGTATGTAATGTCCTCCTTGAAATGGCAACCAGGAGATCTTAATGCTGCTCAGCACATACCACAAGCTGGTGAAAAGGCAAATATTCCCATGGCAAGAGCTGCAAAGAGTCAAGTATGTATATTTTTCTTTATCTTGAAAGAATATTGTGTGTTTGATATGATATCCCTATATGGAAGTAAAATATGTCATATCAAAATGTGAAAATGGGAGACTGAGAATATTGATAATGTACAGTAAATGAATGATATAGGTTATGGCTCTGATAATACAGTATTGTTTTGTTAGGAAAGGCTCTCAGCACTGATAAAGCTTTGAAGTGTTCTTTTTAAATTCTGGAATAAAAAGAATATCAACTAAAGGGTTTCTTATTTTGCAGATGTTGATCAAGGAGATATTAGATGCAATAAAAATTAAGTAATAATAAGACAAAAAGCATTAATACAACAACACTGAAAGACCTAGTTGTACCCGCTAAAAGGAATGAAACCAAAAAATCAGGTACGTTTTGTTGTTTTCATTATTTGAAATATTTTCCCCATTGTGTCAAACATTTTAGATTAGTTTATATTTCTTTTTTCTTCTTTCTCCTCTTTTTTTCCCTTTTTCATTTTTAATTCCATTTAGTTCTTCATTGTTGGTCCTTTATTAATAAAAGGATATGTATATGCATATAGACAGATAGATAGATATAGATATAGATATAGATATAGATATAGATACGATGAGAAGAAACAACAACAGAGGAAGACTAATAATTAGTGATGATAAATCCATTGCATGATATTTTTTATGGGATGTCATGTGTCAAGAAAATAAAATTGTAAATTGAGTTATATTAGTAGAATTACCTGTCTGAAGAAAATACAGTAGGTATATGTTAAAAGGGTATTGAGTAAATAGTTAGAGAGTAAAAGTTATAGTTGTATAGATTGTGCTGAATTTGAATTGTATTGACTAATAATTAGAGGCTGATTACTTGTATTAACTTTTTGCAAATTTACAGTTAATCTTTACACTTAGCTTTTTGACAACATATTTGTATTTGTGTGTTTTTAGATTTATTGTTATTTAAAATTTTGGAAGATGATGAAAATGATGATTTTATATTACACAGAAGATAGTTCTAACCCTTAGACACACTTAAAATTTAAGTGTAACTTTTCAATTACATTTGATCCATTCTTGAAATGTTGATGCATTTTGACTGTTTTTAGTTATTTTGATTGTATATGGATGGCTCAAGAAGAGCTTAGTCACCAAGGAGTCCATTACAAAACATACCAGATTCAATCAGTTTACCCTGTTCCTTCTTTCTTTTTTTTTTCTTTTTTTTTCCCGAAAGAAATGGTTTTATTTGTATTATTATGTGTTCTTAAAACCTTTTAAATTTAGGTAATGTCAGTAACGATGATAGTAATGTTAATTTTTCATTTTGATAATGTTAACTACTTTTTCTTTCAGAATCTGCAATTAATGTGGTGATCTCAGGGGACGAAGAGACCTTACTGGGTGTGATGGCAGTGATTAACAGCGTAGTTGCGAATACAAAATCTCCCGTCCACTTTTACATCACTCTGCCAAAAATTGTCATTCCGGACTTCAGGTATGTTTATTTTCATCTGTGAAGGGATCGTTTAAGAGTAACAGGGTACTCGTATATTTCTCATTGTATTCAGATAATATGGTTTGAGGATAGGCTGATATTTAATAGGGAAGTGAATTACACAATGTTAATACCTTTGCTGTGTGAGTTCAGACTATATGGTGCATTACTGTTGAAATTAATATATTCTCTTGAGACTATAAGCAAAACGTACACTTAGATCTATCTATATCTTTAGATATGCAAAAAGTTCAGAGTTTATCCTTCATATTGTAAACATAACAAAATTACTGTATGAAGCCCTTCCATTATTCTGTTCCTTTTTATTGTGTTCCATTACTGTTATATTATATTATTATTGTAGCTGTTATTTTTTATCTTATTCATTATCATCATCATTCATCATTTTTATTTTTTATTTTTGATTACTATTAGTAATACCTTTACTACTACTTGTTATTTTTGCTTTAGGAAATGGATAATGAAAACAAAACTCCACAAAATAAAGTACACCATCCGGCCGCATTCACCAGAAATGCCGAAGGGAAAGCCTCACTTCGCCAAGATCTATCTCTTCTCGATTTTTCCCGAACTGGAGGGCAAATTTGTGTACCTGGATTCTGATGTAATTGTACAAGGTGAGTGTGTGTTCTTGGGTGAATTACTCTCATAATATTGTACTATGATTTGAATTTTATTGTAATCGGTGGTGTATATTTATGTCTGTCCTTCTATCTCTCTATCTATATATCTATTTACCTTCCTGTGTATCTATCTTTCTATTTATCTATATCTATATAGCCTATCATTATATGTATCTTTCTCTATCTCTCTCTGTATTTTTATATCAATCTTTCAGTCCTTTTGTATATCTTTACCTCTATCTTTATATCTATCTCTAAAGCTGTCTGATAATTTCTACCTCTATCTGTCTACCTGTTTATCACTATCTCTCTATTTCTTCTATTTATCTATATATCTATGTATCTATCATCTTTATGTATCTATCATCTCTCTCTCTCTCTCTCTCTCTCTCTCTCTCTCTCTCTCTCTCTCTCTCTCTCTCTCTCTCTCTCTCTCTCTCTCTCTCTCTCTCTCTCTCTCCTCTCTCTCTCTCTCCTCTCTCTCTCTCTCTCTCTCTCTCTCCTTTCTCTCCCCCTCTCCCTCTCTCCTCCTCCTCCCTCTCCCTCCTCTCCCTCCCTCCCTCTCTCTCCTCCCTCTCTCCTCTCTCTCTCTCTTCTCTCTCTCTCCCTCTTCTCCTCTCCTCTCCTCTCTCCTCTCCCAGTATATGGTGTGAAATGAGAACGCATCTACCAGTACCTGATTTTATTAGGTATTACCAAGGAAGGGTGGATGAATTCCATTGATTTTGCTTGTAGTCAGTTCATCATTGCCAAAATGATAACAAATGTATCTCAGAGTATCATGTCCAAATTATTTTAAAAACCGACCTCTCTCTCTCTCCTCTGAAAGGTAACATTAAGGAGCTGAATAATGTTCCACTGGATGAGAATCACCTTGGTGCCTTCTCTGAGGATTGCACTTCCGTGTCCAAGCGCTTCAACATGGCAAAACCCCGCTACTCAACGCACATAAACCTCCAACATCCGAAACTTAAAGGAAACAAAATTAAACCTATGGCATGTACATTCAACACCAATGTGTTTGTAGCCAATATGACCAAATGGAAGGCAGAAAATGTTACCATGCAGTTGTTAGATTGGGTGATGAGTAGTAGCAGGAGGTTAGTATGCAATGAATAGTGGAATATATGTGCTGTATTTGGTACTCATAGCAAGAGTTGAGTTGTGTAATATTCAGTGATTTGGTGAAATGTATATTTTGCTTGTTTGGGCAATCTCCTAGATGATATTATTTAAACCTTGATATTATTAAATCTCAACTGATTTGTGAACTTATGTACAAATGTTCGAACATGTATTTTATTTTGATACTGGACTAAAAATAGCACCTTTCTCTTACAGACAACCTATCTACGGACAGGAACCTGAAACGGATGAAGCAGAAGCAGCAATGTTGATTGTTCTTTATCACAAGACGGTTCAGTTACCACACCTTTGGCATGTTGGTGACTTGGGTAAGACAGAATGATGACGTTGTTTGAATAATGCTCTTCAGAAATAGGTATTACCTTTGATTGTTTAATAAAGTATTATTTTGAATATTATTTCATAATACAAAATTTATATTGCAGGAGTTACAGCAGGAGCCAGTTACTCCAGGGACTTTATTGCCACAGCTAAATTGCTACACTGGAATGGCCACTTCAAGCCTTGGGCTCGAAGAGCTGCATTTATCGAGATGTGGATGAAATACTACATACCTGACCCAGACAAGAAATATAAGCCAATTCGGAAGTACTTGTAAAAATTTTAGTGCATTGTGGTTGATCTGATTTTAAGAAGAATCAGATATTATAAATCCATATAGGTTAAAAGGAAGCTGTTATCTGACTTGAAAGTTATTTTCTGATTACAATATCCTTATATTTTTTAGAATATATGGAGTGATATATATATATATATATATATATATAATATATATATATATATATATATATATTATATATATATATATATATATATATATATATATATATATATATAAATCTGGTGCAATATGTGAAAGGCAGCTTAGTTCGCAAGCTTGGAACGGGTTGTATTTATTAGCACACGTTTTAGTGGCCAGACTTAACCAGCTTGTGGGACACACTGAGTGAAATGTAGGTTGCAAAACTGATTAAATAGATTTCTTTGGTTTTGAGGTTACAAGATCATGGAAATGCTTGATCTCTTAGAATATTTTCCTCTCTTATTTTCTATAATTGGCATTACTTGTTTCATTTACTCATGTTAACTGTGATCTCCTCCATGTAGATTGGGATAAATTTACTGAAGGATATTCGCTTATTTTACAATGTAGCGTGACCTCCAGAAAGTTGATATAGTGGGCTTCGTGTTTTAGGATATTAATCATTATTTTTTTTGCGAGGGATTCAAAAATTACCTGGCCCTTATAAGCTTGAAATAGCAGGTATGTGTCAAGTGCCAATAGCATTGTTAGTGAGAAGGTACTTGGAGAATTTTTCATTCCATAAGGTCTTGAATTAATGTTCATTCATGAAAACAAATTTATCATATGAAAATAGGGCTAGTTACCAAGTTCAAAAAATATAGTTCATACTCTGGTTCAACTGAAGAAAAGAAATCATAGTGAAGGTCCTTATTTAAAATGTTTGTTAAATTCCATGTTATTCTCTCTATTATCAAGGTTCAAAACATCAGATCAAAAGCATCATTCCTTCGAGAGATAACAATGAATATGTCATATACACCCTTCTTGTGCAGTTTTGCAACAGATCAATTCCAGAATACCATTTAAAGATTATATATATAGGCCTAAGTGATTATTGCATTCTTTTATTGTTAGATGTAACCAAATCGTTATATGAAACATTAAAAGGATTCATTCCATTTTTTGTATGGAATTTGTAATATTACAACATTAAGATGGTAAGGAATATTGTTAATTTATTAATGAACAGTATTTATTTCTTTGTTATCAGTGATATTGTAAAATTAACAATGGAAGTTTTACACTTTTTGTAAGGGAAAATGCAGTAATGACCAAAAATATAATGAAATGTTAGAAACATGTCTAATATGCTTGCTTCTTAGGATATCCGTATCCTTGATTATGGTAAACATTCCGATTTTTAGACGGAATATATGTTAGTTGTCACAGATCTCTAACGAGCTTGATTAATTTGTTTCTTCTAAAAGCATACTTGGATTGCCAAAATTATATTGTGAAATATGGTGCTCAGAACCCACGTTGTATTAAATGCATATGTATATTTTTTGTTAAGATATTTGAATGTGATTATACATTAAGGCACAATTTTTCAATTGGTGTATCCAGTTGAAAGACTTACCAATAACGTTATAATCTATGATTTTTTCAGTTGTCTAGTCAATTCTAGATCTTGTTTAAAAATGAAACCTGAGAGTCTTAAAGGAAACTACATAAATATCTGTAAATATATTATACTTTGATTTTCTTAAACATTAACCATATATAAATATCATTGTTAAATAAAGGAATATATGAAGTAAAATGATAACTACTCTGTAGATTCATTTCAATTTAAGCATTTATCATGACTTGAAAACTGAAACAATTTCAAATTCTGTTTCAAAATTGAATATTATTTCCAGAGATTCAGATAGATTCATACTTTCAGCATCTTTTTTGAGTTCATACAATGTAAAGTTCGATTAAAATGACAAGAGAGGCATATTTAACTTTAAAAAATGGCATCAAGACTAGTGCATATTTAGAGATAAGATTTTGTATGACAAAAAAAGGTGAAGTGTTTGTGCAAGTCTATGGAAGATTTTTCTTGATTCTTCTATTTGTGATGGGTGCTAAAGGAAGCTTATTGGATATTTTTTATTTTTTCCAATGTGTTTTTATACTTTAATGTTTTTTTGTGGTATGTATGTTTTTTTCTTTTCTTTTCTTTTTGAAGGATGTCTGTTATCTGTAGAATTGTTTCTTTTTTATCTTCCTCTTTTTATGAATTTTTTCACATAAACTTGCATATGCTTAATAAAGTTATTTTGCATTTTTTTACATTGTTTTACTTA
>NW_020870248.1:518743-521243 GCF_003789085.1 Penaeus vannamei | reverse complement strand
ACATACCAATGAATATAACATAATAAAAAACACCAATGAATATGACATACCACATCCTTACGAACTTACCAAGCAACAGATTGGTGAGCAGGAAATGGCCATAGTGGTTCGTGGCCATGGTCAGCTCGAACCCCTGCTTGGTCAGTCTCTTATCAGGGATGCCCACTCCTGCGTTGTTTATCTGGAGGCAGCGGGGGAGCCAGGTCAAAGGTCAGCAGGTGTGTTAGGTCGTCTGATAAGGTTGCTATGCCGAACTCGAAAGCTCTTAACTTGGTTTGTTATATATTAACTTAATGGGACGGCGTGGATTGGCAAAATGCAGCGATTTTGGTTCTGATTGGTTAATTGATTGATTTATAATTGATATTATAGTCGTTATTATTATTTTTTATTGCTATTATTATCGTCATCGTCGTTACCATCCGCCTCCTCCTCATCATCATTATCATAATTATTTCATTATCATCATTATATTATCTTTATCATATTATCAATATTATATTATCATCATTATTGTATCATTATATTATTATTATCATCATTATATTATTATTATTATTATTATCATAATTACTTTATTATCATTATTGATGTTACCGTCATATTATAATCATTATTATATTATAATTATAACCCTTATATTATCAGTATTATATCATCATTATATTCCTTATATTATCATTACTATATCATTATCATTATATAATTATCATTATATCATTACCATTATTATCATTGCCATCCTTATATTATCATTATTATATCATTATCATTATGACATTATTATCATTACCATTATTAATATTATCATATCATTATCATTATATATACGCCTGTAGACTCCTTAAAAGTAATTTTTAAAAATTCTCACCAAGACATCCAACCGCTTTTCCGTTTTTTTGAATTCCCGCGCGAACTCTCTCACGGAGTCGAGGTCGGACAAGTCGAGCGCGCGGACATGCACTTCCTGGTTGCCCGTTTTCTCGCGTATTTCCTCTGTAATATTGTAAAAGGGTATTAATTTAATTGATTAATTAGGTAAAGAGTATTGTAAACGGATATTAATTTCTATCTATAGTTTTTTATTAGTTTCTTCGCTATGCTCTGTGTTTGTTGGTTGTGATTTGTTTTTACGTATGAAAAAAATCGAGGAATTGTGTTTTAATATTATTATGTTTATTATTTTTTAAAGATCTTATTTGTCTTTTTTCACTGAGATGCAAAGGTCGTTTTGCGAATGAGAAATGCAGGAACTTGTTGGTATTCTTTCAGTATTCCTTTTATTTGTTTTTCTTTTCATTTTACTTTACGCGAAATTGAAAAATATATCATGCACATTTCCTCCGTACTTACGTGCAACTTTGGCGGATTTGGCGGCGTTTCTGCAACCCATAATGACCCTTGCACCGCGACGAGCTAGGTCCTCGGCTGTGGCAAGTCCGATTCCTGAGAAAAGATGTTTAGAGATAATCATCATGATATAGATATGTTGGCAATTTAATGTAGATTGTATAAAGGTATATTATCTGATATATATATATAATTTAATTTTTTATATAAATGTAAGAAACATTTCGTATATATCTATATCTTTTTATATATCTATCTATATAATATATATATATATATATATATATATATATATATATAATTATATATATATAAGAAATAATGTCACATAATGTAATTGATAATATGATACAGATAGTATATAAGAAATATTTGTTTCTTACTTTTTGTTATTAGTGTTATTTGATGGCTGTATTAAAGCTGAATTGTGTTCTTAATGACTATTTGTATTTTTTTGCTGTCACATTCACTTTCGAACTATGGAACCCAGTCACTAAGAAATAACTTCGATATTGTTAGGTTGTTATAGCATTGAGTGGTTGTTAGTTCATGACTACCGTCTCGGTCATAATCAGTGTTGTTTATAAGTTTTGATGTATATTTTATCAATGAATGCAGTGAATTAAGGTTGTTGTTTATAAGTATTGATGTATATTTTGTCCATGAATGCAGTGAATTAAGGTTGTTGTTTATAAGTATTGATGGATATTTTACCAATGTATGCAGTGAATTAAGGTTAAATTTAACACTCGACATTTCGCATTTTCTCAAAACAAACCCAGTATTTGTATTAGATATTAAAAATTATCACGATATAATTTTCAGATATATTTTTCTTTTATGACATGCGTGATAATTTAGGAGTAAACCAAGCAGTACTTACAGGCAGTTTCACACAGTAACTAGTGTGAATGCGGGGTTAGTGTGTAATATAACGAGTGAAATAAACCAGGAAAGTAGTGTTATCTAACTGAACTGAACTCTGGCCATTTGTGTGTACGTGATTAGGTAGTTTCACACCTCATTAACTCGGTCGAATCTGGGACGACCTTTTGACCTGACCTTCATACAGGAAAGTGTGAACAATAGTACTGTGGATAGTGTGGTCGTGTCTTAACTATAGAAATGCGTTCATTGGACTAGAGAAGAA